>JAWQFJ010009689.1:0-30000 GCA_034096865.1 Theodoxus fluviatilis | reverse complement strand
GTTGTTAATGCCAGGGGTGTCTTGCTGTTATTGCCAGGGATGTCTTGCTGTTATTGGCAGGGATGTCTTGCCTTTATTGGCAGGGATGTCTTGTTGTTATTGCCAGGGATGTCTTGTTGTTACTGCCGTCTTGCTGTTATTGCCAGGGATGTCTTGTTGTTATTGCCAGGGATGTCTTGCTGTTATTGCCAGGGATGTCTTGCTGTTAGTGCCAGGGATGTCTTGTTGTTATTGCCAGGGATGTCTTGTTGTTATTGCCAGGGATGTCTTGTTGTTAATGCCAGGGATGTCTTGTTGTTATTTGCCAGGGATGTCTTGTTGTTATTGCCAGGGATGTCTTGTTGTTATTGCCAGGGATGTCTTGCTGTTAGTGCCAGGGATGTCTTGTTGTTATTGCCAGGGATGTCTTGTTGTTATTGCCAGGGATGGCTTGTTGTTATTGCCAGGGATGTCTTGTTGTTATTGCCAGGGATGTCTTGCTGTTATTGCCAGGGATGTCTTGTTATTGCCAGGGATGTCTTGCTGTTATTGCTGCTGCTGCTGCTGTGTTTCCACCTTGGTGGGCGTGTACTTCATAAACTATATGCGCGTGCTGACTATACATGTACATCTCCATCATCCGTTCATCGATCCATCAATCCATCCATCCATCCATCCATCCATCCATCCATCCATCCATCCATCCATCCATCCATCCATCCATCCATCCATCCATCCATCCATCCATCCATCCATCCATCCATCCACTCACCACCCACCCACCCATCCATCCATCCATCCATCCACCTACCCATCCATCCATCCATCCATCCATCCATCCACCCACCCACCCATCCATCCATCCATCCACCTACCCACTGTGATGAACGTATTATGATAAGAGGCTACACCACCACCACCACTACCGACGACGACGAGAACGTCAAAACATGAAAGAAAACCTCGTTTATTTGTTCCCCTGCTTTTCATTCCTGAATTTTGCTTTCTCACATCGGCCTTCTGCGATTCCCCGGACGAAGAGGCGTTTTGCTCGGCTTTTCCGTGTACCTCCCTCTGTGGGTTCGGGGTAAGAATTGACCCACCGCGTCTCCCTACGCGATTCGTAAGAGGCGAATAACTAGGGACACTGTGACTTGATTCGCGTATGCTCTAAACTGCTCAAGTGGTTTTCGTGCTTAATGGCCTTACATAGCCTACAAAGGCTGATAGGCCGCAAAACACCATCAAATCAATCAATCAATCAATCAATCAATCAATCAATCCGTGTACTTTTGTCTTTCCTGCATGTAATCCCTGAAATTGAACGCGTTGACGTTGACAGGAATGATGCTCGATCATCATTGGTCAATTGACACTTTTCATTCGTTTACTCATTCGTTCGTTTATTCTCGTAAGAATGTTCGGTGTTGTGTGTTATTCAAAAAAAATTTCCTACCTGTGTGTTTAGACTTTTAAAATATGTAATGTTTGTGTGTGGATGAAAGTCATTTTTAACTCTGAAGAAAGAAGCTAGAAAAATGAGTGAGTTGTTGAGTGAGTGAGTGAATGAATGAATGAATGAATGGATTTTTACGGCATATCAGCCTTTCTAAACTATAATAATAATAATAATAATAATAATAATAATAATAATAATAATAATAATAATAATAATAATAATAAAAGTTTATTTATACAGCGCAATTTCATATACATGCTCAAAGCGCTTTACAGGCGCGAAAGACATGAAACATATAAATAATGCCAAACACAAGCAAAGGAAATTCAAGCACAGTACACATACAATGCATAAGCATGCAGGTAGGCCAAGCCCAAAGCAACAAAACACAGCCACAACTTGACGAAACCAGTAAACCAATAAGACACGGCACGCGTACATGGCATCAACACCCAAGCCAAACAATAACAGGACCAACCATGGGCCCCCATATAAAGCACGGCAAAGATATTAGACTTGCCCCCATATAAAGCACGGCAAGGATATAAGGGCACTGGCCATTGGAATCATTGAAGCTGGTTAGAGTTAGGGCATGTCTGAAAAATCGCGTATGGAGACTCAGTAGGTCTCGTCTTACTGTTGACCCACAAGGGGTAGCGAGAAAAACAGACACCAAATTAGTGCCATCTGCAGCTGCCATCCTGTCTTGTCATATGTGTGTGACAGGGAAGAGAGTGGGTGGACAGCTAGGGGGCTGGGAGAGGGAGGGGGGGGGGGGGGGGGTCGTTCAGCGAGTGCAGGGAGGAGGTGTGGGGGGCGGGAAGTGGGGGAAAAACTGGTAAGCAGTGGAGGAGATGAAGACCGGACATACACATTCTACTGAAAGGGGGATTTCCGAAAGCGAACTAGTGTTAGAAAAGCTGACCTGTGACCCTTAACCTGGTCATGTGACCTGGTCATGTAACTTGCATCAGAAGGAAGGTGCCTTGAAGACTACGCAGCTATGGCTGTGTAAGGAGCCAGTATACCGAGTGTACCCACTGTGCTGAAGGCCAGCCCATGCTCAGCTCTGTGTCCGTCGCAGAAATACTAAGTGCAGCACAGATTACTTCAACATGAACGCTCTTTGATTACTACATAACTTTGCAGTTGAGCGTACACTCTCCATTAGCCGAATATATATTGAACCCATTCATCTGAAAATTCAGCAGAAACGTCTTCTCGCCATATATAGTAGTCTTTGCGGCACAGTTTAACTAAGCACACTTTCTTGCTCCAGAGTGCAATTGAGTACATCGCGACGCAGATGTATCCTCTGACTGATTATACTAGAACGTCATGGCACCGTCTAGCTCGCAATCCTTTGCATGAAAATACGGAGATCATCACGGTACAGTTGAACATGCACACTATAGCTTAGCTCGGCACAGTGCTCCGTACGTCTATGCTGAGCTCACTGGTGCGCACAGTCCACGGTGTGGGGGTTTGTAAAAACACGACGTTGTTCAGCAAGGTTTCCCATAGGTACACGCTCAGGACATTTGAGCGTACAGTCAAATGGCTCGGGGTTGATGAAAACACAATATCGCAGCTCGGCACCATGTCCCGTAAGCATATGCTGAGCACTTTCAAGCAAACGGCCCCTGGCCTTGCCTCGTGAGAACACTGTGGCGTGTGGCTTGGCACAATGTTCTATAAGTACACGTTGAGCACATTTGAGCGCGAAGCCCCCGGCCTGGGGTTGGTGAAAACGCTGTATCGTAGCTCGGCACAGCGTCCCGTGCACAGGTAAATGCTGAGCACAGGTAAATGCTGAGCACAGGTAAATGCTGAGCACAGGTAAACGCTGAGCACAGGTAAACGCTGAGCACAGGTAAATGCTGAGCACAGGTAAATGGTGAGCACAGCGGGGCCGGCCTGAAAGTCACCTGGGCGTGCGTGCCACACGTCCCTGCCATGGCACTAATGGAGTGAAGACCAGACTCCATTTAGAAAGCGTTCTTGTGGCTCTTGTGACCGCCCTGATTGATGGATTCGCACTAGGAGGACAGAAGGATGCATTGTAGCTCGTTGTTGGAGGTTTTGTGTCCTCGACCCAAAGAGGCCCCTCCCCTTTAAATGTCACTTGTTTTGCATTTGCAAGATTTTGGGAGCGGGACGTTGCTTGGTTAAGGGTTGCAGAAGAATCTAGTTTAGAAGTGGTGGGTGGTATGACGATGGAACGAGGACCACATTCATAGAGTCCCCGGATGACAACACCCCATCTCCACCCCCAGCCCCCAACCCGATCCTGCAGTTTGAATGTTGCCGTGGAGAATTGCTTGTGCGCTTGATTGTTGACGACGTGGCTTTGCAAGCTCCATGCAGTTAGTCGGTGGAGGCGATTAGTAGAGGAAGTGGATGGGAAGCCGAATGCCCGCCCTGATATAGGAAAGGAGGGATATTTGGAAGGATGGAACGAAGGAAAGATAGCAGGAGGGCTGGTGGGGATGGGAGATAGCGTTATCAGGACCCGGCCGCTTGCCAGACCCACTTCCGGCGTCCTGGTAAGGGGGGGGGGGGGGGGGGGGAGGGTATAGGGTGGGATGAGAGGATGAGGAAAGGAGGGGTTGGGTGGGTAGGAAGATTGGAGAGAAGTAGAAGGGAAGTCTGAGGAGTGGATGGCACGCTGCCAGGTACACTGTCAGCTTCCCTCTCCCCACCCCATCCACTTCCTGTCTCCTCCACCCCCTCCTCTCTCTCTCTCTTTCTCTCTCTCTCTTCCCCCCTCTCCTTCTTCCCCCCCCCCCCCCCCCTATCTCATCCCCCTCCCCATCACCCCCTCTTCTTCACTCTCACCCTACCCTTCAGCTCCCACCCCCAAGATGCAAAAGACTGGAGAAAGGGATTCTACACCACTACAGGTGGTTGTTGTGATACCTGCCGAACCATTGATTTCTTCCTTTTCATTGGCGCGTGCGTGTATGTAGGAAAGAGATTGGACTTGTGATTTATGTGGCATGTAGTGGTCACCTGCCGTAAAAACAAGATTCGTAAGCATTTGACCAATTTTTCTTTCTCTTCAAATTTTTCTACCAAGAAGGGCACAGTTATTATAGATTGAGTAATTAATTCAACGAGAGACTTTATGTATATGCGCTGCAAAGTATTTTATCTTGAATTGCCGCGTTTGACGCGTGGTCAGTTAAGATTTTACTGTATTGAAAGTTTCACGTTCTCCTCATGCCAACTTGTGCGTTATTTAGATTAAATGCACATTAAGTTATTCCCAGAGCTTGTTGTTAATTTGAATGGGAACCAACAAGTATCCAACCAAACCAAAGTGTATGCTGTTGAAGATAAACCTGATGACTGCATGAAAATATTGGAGTGGCTGCACTTGTAATGTCGTCGCATTTTCATTACAAAATTAATGTCTTTTATTTTCGATTATTATCATCCTATTAGATGTATACTTATGAAAAAGCTTATTCGATCTATTGATTGTGCTTATTGAAAAGCACGTTTGCTACTGGACTTAATCATTATTAGAATGAAAAAAAGTTCGGGTTGAAAGTTGTTGCGATATTGTATTTTTCGTTTGCACTGGGGTAAAACAGATATTTGCGCCAATGCGCACGGCAGTATTGTTTTGACAATCACGGGTGAATAGATGAAACCGAGCTGTCAAGACAGTATGTGTGTGAATGGACATTACATGAGGAAAACGTTCATTTGTGGGGCACAGTCTATTCCTTTAGAACGAGGACGTGTCTCGGCTCCATCTTGCTAAAGAGAGCTCTTTTGATCCCTCAGTTTTGCCGTAATGTGTATACTACATGCTGTGTAACCCCCATACCATGAGCATGCTGTTAACACGTATTTGAGTGTTCCCGTGGCTGACGACGAAGTCAACACGCCCATGTTGCGACGGTGTTCTTGACAAAGCGTGGAGAATGAATTACATTACTGAATTGGCCTTTTTGTTCTGTCCTGCAGATCTCCAGGCAGTCCATAGACACCATGAAGAACTACTTCCGGGACGAGATGTCCAAGACGGACTGGCTTCTGACTGTGGAATTGAAAAAGCTGTTCGAGATCATCTGAGCTCTGCAGGACGTCATCTTGTCTGCACCAGTTGCGTGCCATCTCTCTCTGTGCAGTGGTGTCTGATAACCTGGTGATCATATAAGCTTTTAAAATGAAAATCAAGGGAGAGAAAGAAAAACTGTGTGTGTGCATGTGCTGTGGAAATTTTAGCCTTGATGGGCTGCATGCTCTATCAAGGAGAAGAGAAAAAAAGACGGGGAGAATAACACACTCGCACATGAATGCACACAGACTCGCACACACGCGCGCTCATATACACACACACAATCACGCGCGCACAATCTCACACACACAACACACGCGGACAATCACACAACACAATAGCACACGAGCACAATTGCACATACAATATAACTCGCGCCCGTGCGCGCGCACACGTCGGCAAATTTTTGTCGCTACTTTGACCTTTTGTCGTGAAGAGTGAGGAAGAGGTGGAAGGCGAGCGGCTGGTGGCTCTGTGCATTGTGGAGCGGGGTCCAGGGTGCTGTAGTGCTGCCGATGGTGCTGGAGCGCTGCCCAGGGTGCTGTAGCACTGGCTGACTACAATCATGCTTGGACACCATTGCCCTGTCGATTCCAGTCTTTGAGCCCAGACAGTAATGTACTGCGTTGTTCTATTGGCTGTCTGAGACAGCCTTCCCTGTCTCCTGCCTTTTTATTGGCTGGGACAGTGGTGACATTTTTCTTTCTGCAAAATGGTGGGTGGTGGGCATGGGGAAAAAAAGATAGTTTTCACTATCATGAGCCACAGGATTGATTGACGAACCACATATGTTGTTTCATGTATTACTTGTTCTGGGTTTTTCTCCTCTTTTCTTTCAGCGTCAATGCTGTGGTATGGTTTACATATGACATTTTGTGGAGCGAGATATTAGTTGGTGCCGAGAGGTTTACATATTGAAAATATATTGTAAGCCCTATTTTAAAAAGTCCTCTTTCGCCTCAAAATTTTGTTTGCTTCTCCTTGTCGGCACGAGGTTTATTCTGTATAGGAATAGGGATGATTTTGTCTTTATCTCGTCTGACATTAGGGTGAAGTTTTGTAGCTGTGGCGAAAAGGGTATGTTTGATCCCATATTATCTCAGTCAATAACGGATATATATATATATATATATATATATATATATATATATATATATATATATATATATATATATATATACTATATATATATATATATATATATATATATATATATATATATATATATATATTCACAGACACTTAATCCGGACCAGAAAACCCGAATTTTTGACTCACATGCGAAGCAAAAGTGAGTCTATGTACTGAGCCGTGTCGTCCGTCCGGGCGTCCGTCCGTCCGTCCGTCCGTAAAAATCTTAAACGTTGGATTTTTCTCGGAGACTATTAAGTCTATCAACACCAAATGTGGCATGATGGTGTATGATGACAAGGCCTCAAAAAACATACATAGTGACTTGACCTTGCTTCAAGGTCAAGGTCACAGGAGCCATAAATGTGGTCTCAAAAACAGTCATTTTTCACATTTTCCCAATTTTCTCCCACGTTATTGAGAATGGCGACCTTAGCTACAAGTGGTATATAGGTCAAAGCAAGCCCTATCTTTTGATACCAGTTTGGTTGACCTTGCTTCAAGGTCAAGGTCACAGAGCTCTTCAAAGTTGGATTGTATACATATTTTGAAGTGACCTTGACCCTGAACTATGGCAGATAACTGTTTCAGACTTAATAATTATGTGGGGCACATGTTATACTTTCATCATGAGACACATTTGTTCACATATCATCAAGGTCAAGGTCACTTTGACCCTTATGAAATGTGACCAAAATGGGGTAGTGAACCACTAAAAGTGACTATATCTCATGGTAGAAAGTGCCAATAAGCACCATTGTGCTTCCTATGTCTTGAATTAACAGCTTTGTGTTGCATGACCTTGGATGACCTTGACCTTGGGTCAAGGTCACATGTATTTTGGTAGGAAAAATGTGTAAAGCATTTCTTAGTGTATGATGTCATTGGTAGGTTTAGTTGTTTGACCTTGACCTTGAAGGTCACCTGAAGGTCAAGGTCATATAAAGGTCAAGGTCATATAAAGGTCAAGGTCAAGCATGTGAGTCGTATGGGCTTTGCCCTTCTTGTTGTAAATAGCGATGGTATTTGATCATCTCAAAATCGCTTGGTTTATGGATTTACAGCTGATTTGCTATCTAAACAGGGTTAAGCATTTGTAGCTGTTTTGACCGTCCAGCTAACCCCTAGTTAACCAGCGAGGATGGGTGGATGGGAAATGATATCAAAGAACGTCTCTAACAGAGACACTTTCTTGGAAAACGCGATGCCCGGAAATATGAAAGTGCCAGAGCTCGAAAATGGTGCTGGCGTCCGGTAGCGATACTGCTTGTGCTTGTGACCGTGTGCAGTACCTCAAACGGAAATCTCAACACTGGCATTTCCTTGGATACTTCGAAGTCCAGGAGTTTGGGCCTCTGTAGTGAAGTAGCTGTATGAGGACATCCCCTTCCTCTTCACTGGAGGGGATGATTGCATGTGATGACATTGGGCACATGCTTATCGCTTCTGGTTGTATTGGTCTCTTCTCTTGATCAGGAAGTTGGGAACTAGTTCAGTTGATGAAAAATTCTAATCAATGATTGATTCTGATAAGTTGTCCGTGGTTATGTCAGTATGGCACCTCGAAACATTTGCCTTTGTCAGCTTTCTAAAAACGTATATTTAACATCTGAATATTTAAAAAAAAGTTCCTCCTTGCCCAGTTACCAATAAAATGATAGTAAAAGTTGTGATGCTCTTTAGCTTGATCCAGTGTGTAAATGAAATAGTTTTTGCTGATTATTGTGCACTAGTTCATTTAAATCCCATTTTTCGTTTGCTAATCGGTCAGTGTGCAGTCAGTATGTTGATAGTAAACTCGACACTTCATGTACTATTTTGTGTGCACTGCTAGACTTGTTCTCATCAAAATTCTGTGAATTTTCTTTGGGTGCTCATTATTTTGAATTGGATGCGGTCTCCCTTTTTGTGACTAGTCATCCCTGGAGGTAGACTATCTATGAATTTGTGTGGGTTAAAGATGTGTTCAGTTTTGAATCCTGGTCAACCCAAACTCTTTATCGCCACATCTGTTTAACACTGTTTAAACTGGATTTTAGAGGAGACAGACATGTGACAGTCTTGTGGTCTCTTACATTTTCAGGGTGAAGATTGCAATTTTGGATTAACAAAAACTGAACTCGACAATCTGCCATAGCCTGTCAGCTGCATGGATGAAAATACGCTTTTCTATCTTGACCTGCGCTTGCAGATGTCGTGCTCGCTCAATAGTGTGTTTCTCGGCGACGAGAACCTTGGAAACAGCAGACTTCTTGCCTCTTTGGAGGAATAGGCCTGTCCATGGGTCTCATAAATATTCATCGGGTTAACCGCTGCAAATGGTCCTCCTTATTTGGCTGTGCTGCCTCGCCTTCGACATGACAAAACGGGTTAAGGGTCAACACAGTGAGAGCATTCCCACTGACCTTGCACAGATCGACTGCATTGTCCCTCGTCATGTTGGAGAACGCGCAGTTTTAACTCTGATACGTTTTGAATGCAAACTTCCAAAGACACTGGTTATTCTTTAAACAACAGAATGTTTTTGTTGTTTCAGCCCAAACCTTCGCTGAAAAATCAAATCACATGTTCTGAGATGCGTTTGACAGTTACATGAGCTCTTGTGTACATGATACTTGGAGCTCTAGTAATCAATGAATTTCTTGCGGTCAGAATTTGTGTGAATAATTTGTTTGTGTTTGTTGTCCTGGTCAACACCATAGTTTTATGGCCTTTGAAGACTCGCTGGCAAAAATCCCTCACATGAATATTCTATTTCGTCATTTAATTCGCTTGTTTTTCATTGTAGCAGACTTTCTGCCACGTTTATTCAGGCTTGTTGGTCAATTGCTTTGTGTCAGTAATCGTTTCTTGTAAAGTCATAACTCTGAATGTTTTAGAACAGTTTTCTTCGTAAATGTATACAGTGATTTTTCTCAGCAGTCTGGCCCTGTAGGAATACTTTTGCTGATTATCATTTTAAGGAAAATTTGTTTCAGTAATGTCCACGTATTTCACTGCAGTTTCCATTCATTTCAATGTCACTTTGTTTCATGTAACTATATAACATTTGAACTAATTTCTTGATGGTACAGGTATATTTTTTCTTGACAGTAGATCTAATTAGCTCTTTGCGAAACTTTGTGAAAGATTGTGGGCATTTCAGCGTAGTATAAAAAAGAAGAAGAAGATATGTAATTGTATGGATCTGTCAGCTATACCTGATGTATGAATCAAGCAGCTGTACCTGTTGAATGGCGGAGACAGTACTTGCCCCTGCACCACAAGTGACTGAACATTCAAGACGGCGAGAGGAGTTATCTCTGAAAGCCAGTATGTCTGTAGAGGGTGGTGCGCATGTTGATGCATTTTTGCCTCACAGAACCCCCCTCCGCCTCGACTGTCGCACGTGTGGAAATCATGCTGTCGTCGTTTCCCGACTTATTTTGTGAGGAATTGCCATGTCGGGTTTGAGAGAGCGACGAAAAAATGCACTCTGATAAATAAATGCTGTGTCTCAAAAAGTAGTGTAAGTTGTTTTCATGTGTTTTCTTCCGTGTCACGTCTGCCTCAGCCTCAATGAATTAACCGTTCGCAGCACTGCCCACCGCGTGCATCGCCAGCCAATCGGCGCCCGTGTATTTGTCATGCAGTTCATCGCCAGCCAATCGGCGCCCGTGTATTTGTCATGCAGTTCATCGCCAGCCAATCGGCGCGCGTGTACTTGTCATACAGTTCCCACGTGGCGGTTTGGAGTCAGCCGACTTGGGGGGGGGGGGGGGGGGGGGGGGGGTAGGTCGGACAACTGGTAATTCCGAGTGATTGTCGTAGGAAACGGTTGATGACTGCAGTTTTCACACGTTTTCGATACATCAGTAGATTACTTGTGTCTCAGATTCCGCTGTGGGCAGAGCTGTGCGAAGGGTTAATTACCACCATGTGTTGTTATGGTCATTTTGCAACCTTCAGGTGTGCGCGCCTTTTCAGCTTGTGTGAGGATGTGTCAGCTTACTGTGGAAGCGTTTTTCCCACGTCTCCTATACTGATTTATGAGAAGAAAGTTTCGTCTATGGGAAATCGGGCTATTATCGACTCTCAGGGAGAGAGAGAGAGAGAGAGAGAGAGAGAGAGAGAGAGAGAGAGAGAGAGAGAGAGAGAGAGAGAGAGAGAGAGAGAGAGAGAGTGTGTGGAAGGTGGGTGGAGATAAAGTTTATAGAGAAAAGCCATTTATTATATATATATACACTCACACACACACACACACACATATATATATATATATATATATATATATATATATATATATATATATATATATATATATATATATATATATATATATATATATATATATATGTATATATATATATATATATGTATATATATATATATATATATATATATATATATATATATATATATATATATATATATATGTGTGTGTGTATATATATATATATATATATATATATATATATAACACGCTTTCAAGAATGATGCGATTTGGATTCACAAAGCGATCACAACTTCTAAGATTTCTTTCAATCTCAGTCTTTGATGTGCACACGATTTGTTTTACAAATGGCCGCTTTTATTAAGGGTCGAAGTTTTACCTCAACTCTGAAATGCACGCATTGACGAGTAAGATTACCGCAAAGCCGTATAGTTTGTAAGAGATTTCAGATTGTAACTCAGCAGTATCACGTGATGACAGGATCAAAGGAACTCTGTGCGTGTGCTTACAATATCTAAAGCTGGTGTCGCATGGAACGTGTGAGAGGGATGTTTAATAAGGAATGACAATTGATAAAGGGAAAAGTTTTGATTTCCACACGGACAGAAAGAATTAAGAAAATATCCCCACCAAACATCCCCTGTGGGTTGGTGGTCAGAATACACCCAACACGTCTCCCTGTGGGTTGGTGGTCAGAATACACCCAACACGTCTCCCTGTGGGTTGGTGGTCAGAATTCACCCAACACGTCTCCCTGTGGGTTGGTGGTCAGAATACACCCAACACGTCTCCCTGTGGGTTGGGGGTCAGAATACACCCAACACGTCTCCCTGTGGGTTGGGGGTCAGAATACACCCAACACGTCTCCCTACGCGATTTGTAAGAAGCGAATAACTAGGGACATCGTGACCTGATTCGCGCTTACTCCAAACTATTCTTGTGATTGTCGTGCTTAGTGGCCTTACATAGCCTACAAAGGTTGATAGGCCGTAAAACTCCATCCGTCCATCCTTCCATCCCACCAAAACAATGCAGGACTTATATTATTTCTTTCTTCAAGGTCAGGTGATCTATGTTATGCAACCTAATACAATCTGCACACAAAGAGATGATGAACATGTTTTAATTAAGGACCATCTATATTTCTGTCAGTCCAGCCACAGTTTCTGAATTAAATTTCAAAGGTTGGAAATACTGGATTACTCTCCACTCAATCTGGAGTCACAGCAGAGAAAGGGGTTGGGTTGGGGTGAGGTGGAGTGGGTGGGGGTGAGGTGGGGTGAGGTGGAGTGGGTGGGGGTGAGGTGGAGTGGGTGGGAGTGAGGTGGAGTGGGTGGGGGTGAGGTGGAGTGGGTAGGATGGGGTGGAGAGTGGGTAGGATGGGGTGGAGAATGGATAGGATAAAGTGGGGAATGGAGGAATGTTACCTTTCTATCACCCACTCTGTGGCGGCAAGTTCTCAACAAAACCTAAAACTATGAATGATACTGATTTTAGCGATCTCCTTTGCACTACTCGCTCCATCCCGAAGAAAATGTTGCCGCATTTGATAAAAGTTTCCACTCGTTCAAACAACAACTACACGCAGTGACTTTCTTCATAACAGAGAAAAATAACGCAAATATGTAGATTGCCATTCGTAGTAGACCTGGGCAAGAAAAGCAAACGATATTCCAAGAAATTCCTAACATGGTCGATGGAATAAACTTTCAAAAAACAAAAACAACAAGAATATAAAATGCTAAGGGCGATTGGCCAGAAGTATGCAGACGTTGATAAGAGATGGATGGATGGGGGTAATTGGAAGTAAGTCAAGTATACCGTAAAGAGATGAGAATCATTCGGGCAATGTAAAGACAGTAGCCATATAGGTTAGTCGTAAGACAAGAAAAACTAGAAAAATTGAAACAGATACAGAAGGACGACTCGACTGCTAAACAGCCAAACCCTGTGGTTAGTCTTGGAATGGCAAGCCAACACTGAGAACTCGCATTGACCTTCAAACATTCCTGACAAAAGCAGGATACACACAGTAGGTGTCCGCAACGTGTTCTTAGCTTGGAGACGCCTGCAAAGGACGCTGTAGAGTTCTGCATGACGACTGTAGAGTCCATGGGACAGCCGTCGAGTGTCGGGTTATCACTGACGCTTCAGAGCGACAGAGGGTCGTTTGTTTCCTATCACCGTAGCCTGTCTGGTGAAGTGGCCGATGGTGTCCCGGAGATAATACCCTTGTACAGCAAACAATCGACCCTGTGTGCATGTCGATTTGGATACTTCTTTATGTACAATTGCTGTGTGTGTAAAGATTACTGGAAGATGAGCCATTGTGCCTCTCCTGGACGTCTTGAAAGAGCAGGTCGTCGAACTGGAGGAATGAAGATAGGGGAAAAAAAAGGGAACGTAGCACATTATCATAAAGTTTGTTTTATAAATAATGCGTGTCAAAAGGATGTGTGCTATGAACTAAATACGAGGAACAAGATGTTGGATTCGGGATTGAAGTAAGATTTTTTCGTTATAGTTTTTACATTTATATTTCCGTACGCGTATATAAGAGCATTGATTAGACACTCATGCATGTTAATTCCCAATATTCATGCAGGCGTATATGTGACGTCATTTACATAACTTGGATACATGTCGTAAACGTTGACAGTGTCCCCACCGTTACTCGTACACCTAACTCACTGGATGCAGCCAGGGTTGCTACAGAGCATACGTATTGACAATTCCAGCAAAATGTTCATGAGATATTATCTAAAATCCCTGATTTCATCTAAGCTATCTAGCTGACTGTTACAGAATGAGGTGCCGGGGTCGGTCGAAATACTGCTTGAAAATAAAAAAGCGTGGACAGCAACCGACAATGTATTCTCTCTTGAGTACAGATGGCCCTGAAAAGGGCTGACTGTTCATCGAAATATTCACTAGATGATGATGCCCACGCCTTTTCGCGAATTAAAAAAGGCAATTAAAGTAGGAAACAATGCTTGACATTAACGGATCTGTGCTCCAGCAAGGGGCAGAGGTTAATTAATCTATGAGGGTAAAGGTGTCGTAGTCGAGTTCATAGTACGGTATTGGATAGGTTCGTGCGTGATGCTGGTGAGTCGAGAGAGATGGGAAGGTAGATAGATAGCCTACATGCCCATTCTGAGAGTAGAAAAAAAGCATCAGTGACAGGCACAGAGGTTTTGGCTCTTGATTCAGTTGCTTAACAATGAAGACAGCTGATAAGAGGTGGTAAGTCAATACCAGATGAACACGCCGTTTTCTAAAACCACAGTTTATTACTCTGCCAAGGAGGGTTATGTTCTTCGGTCAGTTTGTTCGTTCGTTCGTTCCCCCGGTCGTTCGTTATTCGGCAAAATAACTCAAAAGGTTCAAAATAGATTATGAAGAAATTTGGTGCAAGGCAAGGGTTTTACCCAAGGTACAATCCGTTGAATGTTGGAGGTTATCTGCTCTCTCGTGTTGAAATTACAACCATAAACAGAAACCGTGTCGCCGTGGCTGAAGGTGGCTCCATAAGCTGGCGTATGCGTTGCATGCTCACTGTGAGACCGCTAGCAGGCGCGACGCTAAAATCACATGCACTTCTTTCCCTGCGTTCCGTTGCACTCTGCTTCATCTCTGCTACGATGTAGCAGGCTGAGGAGTTTCGATTGGTCGGTTTCTTTAATTACTTAAAAAGCACGTTACCATTAAAAGTAGAGAGTTTTGGAGGCCTTCTTTGGATACATGAATCCCCAAAAGGATTTCACATTCAGTTATATCTCTCTTGATCGAATAGACAACTTCATAAAAGCATTAGGGTCGAAAATCCATTAATAACGAAAGGGAGATAACCATCACCACTCATAGAGGACGGTCAAGGGAATCTCAAAATGTGTGTCATCTGCTACCTCGTTACACGCATGGGTATAAATGCCGACGTTTACTACAGATATCAAACCAAGACATGCAATCCACTCTGCCACGGTGACGAGAGCATGAAAACATTAATTTCTTCGAAATTTGAAAGCAATCGTCACGTTTGCCACTTCCATGGTATGTAAACTCCATGGTTCGAAGCATGTTTTCCGTGCAAGTCCGTGGCGTGACTTCCAATTAGTTTTGCTTAGTATGAGCCAATCAAATGCGGCTACGAGTTCTGTAGTTTCATCGTTGCTAGGCACAGCAAGTAGCGCACTCTAGTGTGAAGCAGTTAGAGCGCCTTCTAAGATGCTCTAGCTGCTGCGCGACCTTGACAGGAAGTTGACCTCTGCCACTGTGTGAAACGTCACCAAAGATTGTGTATGAATGATTTTCGACCCTAATGCTTTTATTAAGTCGTTTCTTCGATCAAGAGGGATACATTTGAGTGTGCAATAGTTTTGGGGATTCGTGTATTCAAAGAGGACCTCCAAAAACCCTATACTTTTAATGATAATGGGCTTTTATAGTTATTAAATAAAACCAACCAATCAAAACTCTTGAGGCTGCTACATCGTAGCAGAGATGAAGCAGAGTAGGAACGCAGGGGTAGTGTCAGGCCTGGCTAGCAGAACAAGCTGCCTGAATTATACAAGCCGTGGAAGCCCAGTCGTCTATTCAACAGCTGTAAAGCGTTTTAAAGTAATGTTCATGAGTTGAGCGGAACAACGTCTTAAATTATACAGGATGCATCGCAAGCCAGGCGTACCTCCATAAACCACTAGCAGCGCTAAAACCGCCATGTAGCCTCGGGCACAGCAAGCAGAACACACTGCCTGAATTATGCCGCGCTGTGTTGTGGCTTCCTGGGCGGAGGTTCGCGATCTCCCGAGTGCCGTCTAGTTGCACATAAAATTTTCTGTGTTGCCAATATCACGTTGCCGTCGTTGCTACCGCCTTTGCTGACGGCAGGGACGAGTCAAACAAGAATTAGAGAATCATGAACAATCCCACACTTGCGCATGTACCAGCGTTTCTTTGAGTAGATTTGATGCTTTAAGTAGGGGTAAGTGAAGTGAGGTAGGCTACTCGCAATTATCGTTGAAGAAATATATCATTTGCTGGAGACAAATTTACACTTATATCAGCATTTGTTAAAAAATATACAAAGACATGATGATGATGACGACGACGACGGCGACGACGACGACGGTGATGATGATGATGAACGGAGTTTTGCGACACGTCATCCTTCGTAGGCGATGTAAGGCCATTGACTACAAAATTGCTAGAGTTGACAAGAGAAAGAGAAGGTCAAATATCGATGTCCTTAGTTATTCGCCTTTTACGAATAGCATATTCGGCCTACTACGCCGAAGTTTTTGCGAAAGTGATTTTTGGGGTTTGCCAAGTGTCCGAAGTTTGGAGTAGACTTAGGTTATCGTGCTTTTGAACGAAATGGACAGGAGCTGAGTCTTTACTTGTCATATGAGATCGCTCTTTCGTGTGGGAGTCGCTTGAAGTCTAGGCTGTCCTTTTTTTCATCGGCCAAGTCGTGTGCAGCACTCCCCGAACATGAGCTCGCTAAGTCCACTTCGGCTAAGTCGTACGCAGCAGTCCGCAAACACAAACTCGCTAAGTGCACTTCGGCCTTCGTTCACTCTGGGTACTTCGCCCAGTTAGAAGGCACCTTAAGGTAGGCACGGTGATCTACAGTGTTCTTCAACCCCAAACCGCAGGGCTTCGAGGTGGAGGGCGATGGGTGGAGTTGGGTTGAGGGTAAAGGATGAGGCCTTTCATTAAAACTGCGACCGCCGCTCACAGTGCAAAAAAAACAAAAACTGTAGATGGAGGCAAGCTTCACCGATTATTTTGTAAAACTATTTGCCCTTTGTTTGGACGCTTTCCTTGATTCATGTCGGACGATATACTTGTCTTTACATGAACCAGAATACAGACTGTTTCATTCTTGTCACTATCCGAGGGACCCCCAGCCTTAAATACTTCCTGTTTTGTTCACGAAGCTCCACAGGGTCGGAAGCACACGCAAGGAAGACAACCATTGTGTTTTGTAAGAGACGCACAATCCATCAGATTGTAATTATATTTAAGGTGTGGTGGAAGCACCATGTGAAACGCATTGGGAACATGAATAAAGTCTCAATCTAATTTCCCCTTAACTCTGAATTGGTTACACATACAATTATATATTTATGCACTCAAGAATGCAGTTCAGTACAACATACGGCAGGAGTTCATGTTTCCTTATCAGCTAGAGCATCGGACTTTCGTCTTTCGAGGTCTTCTGCAGCAGCTCAGCCAGGCGCGGCCCCAAGCAGCCGAAGGGGCTATGTGCAGCTTTTGGCAAGAGCAAGGGTTTCAGATTAAAAGAAGACATGGGACTGTTTACAGACTGTGCAGACTTTGTGCTATGAACGATACAGCATGGTTAACTACACGCGTAATCGAACATGCGAAACTTTTTAATTGGAAGGGCTAAGAATGACAACAAATAATACGTAGGAAGTGGCAGTCCTCAGAAACGGTTGTTCAAATTTCTTTAAGGAAATGTTGTCTACACAGCATAGAGCCACGGGACTGTAGTGACGGCGCTACTGTAGTGTCAAGGCACACTGACACACGGAGGGAGAAGAGCCAGAGGAGAAAAAACCGAGAGGGCGTCACGCTGGACCCTGACCAGACCTTCCCCTGCGGCCGCTGTGGTCGGGCCTGCCGGTCCCGCATCGGCCTCTACAGCCACCAACGTGTCTGCGGTGGTAGTGGACAGCAGCGTCGACCCATCTTCGTTCGCGAAGCAACGCCATTATTTTTTTTTTTAAACGTGTCAAGGCAATACAATGGTGTACATTATTTTCTACGGGTTTGCTACGAATTTCATCAGAGAGGGCTCCTTATGACACATTTTGAAAGGATTGCCTCCGTAACGACTTTCACAGAGACCTTTGCAGAAAAGCGCATTTTCGTAAATGCATATGAAGTCACGAAAGAACGTGCTCTAGTGTGCGGTCATTTCATTCCAGAAAGTTGACTGCACACAGTAACTAAACACCCCCCCGCCAAAAAAAAAGGAAAAAAAAAGAAAAGAAAAGAAAAGAAAAAGAACCCCCCCCCCCCAAACCCAAACAAACAGCAAACGACTAAAATAATAATGGTCGGGTGTTAATGACCTGAGGGTAGCCTCTATGCATCAGGGTAGCCTCTATGCATCAGGGTAGCCTCTATGCATCAGGGTAGCCTCTATGCATCAGGGTAGCCTCTATGCATCAGGGTAGCCTCTATGCATCAGGGTAGCCTCTATGCATCAGGGTAGCCTCTATGCATCAGGGTAGCCTCTATGCATCAGGGTAGCCTCTATGCATCAGGGTAGCCTCTATGCATCAGGGTAGCCTCTATGCATCAGGGTAGCCTCTATGCATCAGGGTAGCCTCTATGCATCAGGGTAGCCTCTATGCATCAGGGTAGCCTCTATGCATCAGGGTAGCCTCTATGCATCAGGGTAGCCTCTATGCATCAGGGTAGCCTCTATGCATCAGGGTAGCCTCTATGCATCAGGGTAGCCTCTATGCATCAGGGTAGCCTCTATGCATCAGGGTAGCCTCTATGCATCAGGGTAGCCTCTATGCATCAGGGTAGCCTCTATGCATCAGGGTAGCCTCTATGCATCAGGGTAGCCTCTATGCATCAGGGTAGCCTCTATGCATCAGGGTAGCCTCTATGCATCAGGGTAGCCTCTATGCATCAGGGTAGCCTCTATGCATCAGGGTAGCCTCTATGCATCAGGGTAGCCTCTATGCATCAGGGTAGCCTCTATGCATCAGGGTAGCCTCTATGCATCAGGGTAGCCTCTATGCATCAGGGTAGCCTCTATGCATCAGGGTAGCCTCTATGCATCAGGGTAGCCTCTATGCATCAGGGTAGCCTCTATGCATCAGGGTAGCCTCTATGCATCAGGGTAGCCTCTATGCATCAGGGTAGCCTCTATGCATCAGGGTAGCCTCTATGCATCAGGGTAGCCTCTATGCATCAGGGTAGCCTCTATGCATCAGGGTAGCCTCTATGCATCAGGGTAGCCTCTATGCATCAGGGTAGCCTCTATGCATCAGGGTAGCCTCTATGCATCAGGGTAGCCTCTATGCATCAGGGTAGCCTCTATGCATCAGGGTAGCCTCTATGCATCAGGGTAGCCTCTATGCATCAGGGTAGCCTCTATGCATCAGGGTAGCCTCTATGCATCAGGGTAGCCTCTATGCATCAGGGTAGCCTCTATGCATCAGGGTAGCCTCTATGCATCAGGGTAGCCTCTATGCATCAGGGTAGCCTCTATGCATCAGGGTAGCCTCTATGCATCAGGGTAGCCTCTATGCATCAGGGTAGCCTCTATGCATCAGGGTAGCCTCTATGCATCAGGGTAGCCTCTATGCATCAGGGTAGCCTCTATGCATCAGGGTAGCCTCTATGCATCAGGGTAGCCTCTATGCATCAGGGTAGCCTCTATGCATCAGGGTAGCCTCTATGCATCAGGGTAGCCTCTATGCATCAGGGTAGCCTCTATGCATCAGGGTAGCCTCTATGCATCAGGGTAGCCTCTATGCATCAGGGTAGCCTCTATGCATCAGGGTAGCCTCTATGCATCAGGGTAGCCTCTATGCATCAGGGTAGCCTCTATGCATCAGGGTAGCCTCTTTGATTGCTTTAAGCCGTGTTCTGATTGGGCGATGCTTACGTCTACTTCGGCGAAGTTACGTCATCACATGAGTGATTTTGGGGGTTACGGCAAATGTCCGAAGTTCGAAGTAGATATCGATGTACTTCCAAGTCCGATGTACCCTTCGACGATGCGACCGATGCTGCACCCTGATTGGCTGGTCAGAGAGAGGGAAATCTTTCGCGCCTGGAGACTCGTTTACAAGTAAACAAACAACTGTCGTCTGCTGTTTTTCTCTGTATTTCGCGAGCAAAACGCTCATCTGTAGAATTAATGACACACACACACACACACACACACGCACAAGCACACACACACACACACACACACACACACACACACACACACACACACACACACACACACACACACACACACAGACACAGCACACACTTTAACTAAAAAGCGCTATACAGTTCTCTAAGCTATGTGTAGAATACACCAAGAGTCCATTCAAATTGCTACATTATTCAAATCGAATCGTGTGCCAGAGCAGCTTGGCCTAGTTCGGGCCACTAAAGCTATATGATTTAACATGGCTTATCAGGTACCTCAATAGTTCGGACAGTCAACTTGAGCTGTGATGTATGCACATCATTACACTCAGCTACAGCCTATTCGTATGCAGCGGTCCCTGGATACCAGATCGCGTAAGTCCACATCGGTCTGTCGTCACTTCGGATACTACATCTAACTAGTACATAGCTTTAGAAGCCATCCCTGCCCGAGCTACTGCAGCAGACCCGTTAAACCTAGCAGCCAGAAGGTCCAGCTGATGAGGGGGGCACCAACCTGCTCGAGCCACGTGCTATACTAGAAACTGTGAACAATTTCCATTTGGAAGGTTGACGACAGGCAGGATCGAACCCTGGAACCTTGGCACTAGGGGAGACCGCGGCCTGGGGCAGGGCATGGAAGCAAGCATTTGCGTCGCGAGCACTCTTCCCTGTGAGTCAGACGCTGTCTGCTGTCTGCGAGAGCAGGCGCCGCAGAGAACCCAGAGAACCTGTCTGCTGGTGTCGTGCCGTCAGAATGTGGGACGCCACTGCTGATTCCTCCTGCTGTTTGTTTGGTTTCTCAGGAGAAAATCAAAGTCTGCCCCAGATTTCCCGCCACCGCCAGGAGGCGCCCGTCTGGCAGCACGTGGTCTCGCTCCCACGTCACATCAGCCCCCAAGGCCGCGTTCACACTACTGTGCGATTTTAAGTGTGTTGTAGTCTCAACAGTCTTAAATGAAGGGGTGAAGCGTTCTGAGATGGATATGTGTCGCTACGATCTATAGAACTGTGAGATATTTGAGCGTTGTCTGTGCTTTTTCAAGATCAGAACAAAGAATCGCTGATGATATTTAGCTTCACACAACGCCGAACCGTTCATCTTCTTTCACACAATGATGCTTACAGTGCCAAGTTGGAGGACTCTTTTCTCTAGAATGTCTATCACGTCAAAGCATGTTCAAGAACTTTGGGAATAAAACAAAAAGGCGAGGAAATAGGACGTTTTTGTATTCCTGTAGAGAAATGTATGCATCTCGGCCTAGTCTGGAGACATTGTGCTCCTTGAGTGCGGCTGTTGTATTTACACGTGTTTTACATTTGCTCGTTAAAACCAGAAACGTGGAGGCTAAGCATGTTGATAACTCGCCTTGATGAATGCGAGATAGAGCCCCACGAATACTTAGGGCATATACGTGTACAGAGTTTGCTATTGCTACTGAAAAACCTTTCAGAGCAAACTTGCCAACAATGCCGACAGCGGCGACTAATCCACGTAAGATCAAATGTGACCAGCCACGACAAAACCAGTGCTAAGTCGATTTTTGGACAAAATAGGGTTTTAATATTTTTGAATTCTGCATTCATTTCTGTTTGTTTTGATATAAGAATGAACAGTGTGAGTTAATTAGAATAGGAGTTACAGGCATTTCAAGTTGGGTACTGAAGCAGCGGTCATTTTGAAAAAAACGGACTCCGAAGATTTACCCTCTTCAGACATTAAACACCTTAGCAACGGTATTTCAAAGTCCGATTCCAAAAATAGCTGACCTTATTTTTCTTCGTCATCCACAGAGCGGGAACGCCGAGAGAGCGGCCTTTCTATCGGTATATAACATGAAGGGGTTCTGCAAGGGTTTAGGTGTGTTTATTGCGGCTAAAATGAGGCAATTAACGCTAATTACAGGGACCTTTTGAAACAATACATAACACAAAAGTCTTTATTTTACCATCAAAATATAATTCTTCAACATGTTTCCTTTACTGGCATGATAGTTTGAACCATGTAGAATCTATTTTTAACAAAAAGGGAAAATCACTGAGATTGACCCTCGCTGCCTTTTTTCAGTCGTAGCGCAAAATAGTGCCGCGCGACTTAGCACTGGTTTTGTCGTGGCTGGTCACAAATAGCCAACCATAACCGCACCATGTTGTTGCTCTTTCGACACATCAGCTGCATAGAAAAAATGCGCTACGTGTTAGTGTATTTGATACGAATGATACCTATTCACTTTTCTGTTTTATTTAGAGTACGGAACTGAATGGCATACCAACCTAATGCAGTCAATTTGGGAAACAATTTCAGAAGTAATTTCAACTTTTCTCTACGAACAAAGTCGAAAAATATGCTCAGCCCGTTTGTTTTTGTCGATGGAATCTTTTTGGAGAAAATTTTTTTCATCGAGTAGTTCTGCTTTTATCGCAGTATAATTGGTTGTTTTGGTCTCTCATTTTTTCAGGATTCGCAGTGTAAAGGAGTCTGGCTCCCTGTAGCAGAGGTGATGCGGCCATGTAACCTGAGACACCCAGCTCTGGGCTATTCATAGCTCGGCTGACTGGTCTCCGCCTGCGACGACGGGGTACGAGACCGATATGTGCAGAGTTTCCTCTTCCCGCCCAGTAATAAGAATAACTTTATCCGTGCTGTGTTCAGCATATAGATCAGTCTGGTCCTATTGACTTTATTAGATAGGTGTATAATCGCATGTAGCTTAGTCCTGTAGACTATCATGATTATATCTCGATGTATATAGATGTAACTCGCTGATGAATCCGAGTTAAGAAGCACAATTGTTGGTAAAAGCAGCGACCAAGCAGTCCTGCCTCGCAGGTCTGGGAGAGTAGTTTACAATGAGGTCCGCGCCTCGGCTTGATAAGGCAGAGGCCGGGAGCAGTCGAGAGGGTGTGCCGGCTTGGGAGAAATAAAGCGATCAACAACCCCAGCATCGCCTCGAGTTCTGCGAGTTCGAGTTCCTCTTACATTGGTGGCAGCGGTGGGATGGACAGGAACGTCCAAAAAGCAACCCAGGAGGACTCTGCGCAGATGGAAGGCAGTGCATTTCAACCTGCGATGCACTCGACACCAGGGGTAGGGGATGCAAACGCGAGCCAGGACAGACCTGCCCAGGGACAGGATCCGTGGCCCCCTCCAGGCGACGCCCGGGCTTAGGTGGGAGGCAGAACTTCATGTCGGCCCCACCTGGACTCCAAGGCTGGCCGTACCCATGGACTCTCTGACTTTTTAATGGAGTCGTGTGTGTGCATAAACGCAGGACTGACTGTTCATGGCGGTGACAGTGGTGACTGTCTGTTCATGGCGGTGACAGTGGTGACTGTCTGTTCATGGCGGTGACAGTGGTGACTGTCTGTTCATGGCGGTGACAGTGGTGACTGTCTGTTCATGACGGTGACAGTGGTGACTGTCTGTTCATGGCGGTGACAGTGGTGACTGTCTGTCCATGGCGGTGACAGTAGTGACTGTCTGTTCATGGCGGTGACAGTAGTGACTGTCCATGGCGGTGGCAGTATTGACTGTCTGTTCGTGGAGAGGATGAACCCTGCCCGCGGTGTGGCCGGACGACACCTGCAAGGGACTACTGACGGCAACAGGAGGCGCTGCGATCAACGCTCGGACACTAGCCTGTACCAGGTGGGGGAGTTGGTGTGGCTACATCAACCGAGACCAAAGAGGGGACGATCCCCCAAACTCGTGAGGCCGTGGGAGGGACCTTACGAGGTCACTGCACGGCTAAGCGACGTCACCTACCGAGTGAAGTGGGGAGGGAGGAAACCCCGAGTCGTCCACTACAACAGACTGCGACCATACTGTGGCACGAACATGGACGCACTCGGACGCAGTCATCCATCAAGGTAGCGAGAAGTAAGCAAAAATACGTATTCTGTGTTGTAGGTGTGCAATGCTGTTCTGGTATGGAACTGATGATGAAATGTGTCTCGTAAAGATTTGAGTGCGTAGCGTTGTATGTTGCCATGTTTGATAAAAACTCATGCTTCATCCTTCCTGTGCGATTTTTGAGTGGTGATAAGAACTTAATTCCTGGTATTTCCTCCTGATTTTGTATTTGAATCACTACAAGAATGTAGGATTGTGTTGCTACAAGGGTTAAGCGACTGGACGTTTGCTAAACCCAGGTTGTGACCTCAGATGGACAATTAGACTGTGGAGAGGGCTGCGACGTTCTGTGATGGGTTTTCTGCTTTCTCCAGCTTGTCACAGTGAACGTGCAATGTGTTGAGCATTTTTGGGACTTAGAAAGTGTGGACGTTGACCTGCTTTGTACTGGATTTGTCGATTTGCGGCGCTTGTCGCTGGCTTTTTTTTTGGTTGGTATTGTCAGCAAGGAGGTCTGTGCTGTCCAGATTTTGTGGCTGGGTTAGTCCAGGTTTCTTTTCTTGCCCTGTGTTGGGCGGTGCTGTTCACGGGGTTTCGTGACAGTGTTGGGTATTGCCGGGGCAGACTGGTGTCTCCTGGTTTTGGAGAAATAGTCTGGGCATACCTGGGTGATGTATTTCGCTGTTTTTGTTTTAATGTCTCCTGGTTTTGGAGGCATGGTCAGGAGCAGTCGGGAGGACGTTCCTGGGGGTGCTGTTGTCACCTGTTTGGACTGGACCTGTGGCTTAAGCCCTTCTGACGTGTAGTCTGTCTTCATGTATTTGTTTGTTAGGAGTTTGGGAGGTATTTTCCCACTTCTACGATTTACTGTTTTTTGGGGATTCTGGGAATAAATACTTTTATGTATCACTTTGTGTAACCAGATTTCACACGTGCATCGCCTGACAAGTATGGAGGGCTGCGAGATCCCCAGGTTAGCGACCGAACGTTCGCTGACCCTGGTCTGTATCCTCGGCTGGATATTTGATGAGATTTTCATGCATGAAATACACTATCATCTTTCAAAAGTTAAGGAATCCTTATTGTCCATGCTTTGTTGTTGTATTGTGTATGACCTTGCCCCGTCACTAATGTTCTAAAAGTGTGTGCTATTCAGGGACAGAATAGTTCTGGAAGGGGTCTTACTTGAAACTTTGTCTCTTTTGCATGAGGTTGTTTATGTTTTGTTTCGACTGCTACTCTACTTCGTTTTATCATGATAGTGTGATAACACTGAGTGAACAGGGCGTTCTCTAAGGGGGGAAGAGTGTAAAGGAGTCTGGCTCCCTGTAGCAGAGGTGATGCGGCCATGTAACCTGAGACACCCAGCTCTGGGCTATTCATAGCTCGGCTGACTGGTCTCCGCCTGCGACGACGCGGTACGAGACCGATATGTGCAGAGTTTCCTCTTCCCGCCCAGTAATAAGAATAACTTTATCCGTGCTGTGTTCAGCATATAGATCAGTCTGGTCCTATTGACTTTATTAGATAGGTGTATAATCGCATGTAGCTTAGTCCTGTAGACTATCATGATTATATCTCGATGTATATAGATGTAACTCGCTGATGAATCCGAGTTAAGAAGCACAATTGTTGGTAAAAGCAGCGACCAAGCAGTCCTGCCTCGCAGGTCTGGGAGAGTAGTTTACAATGAGGTCCGCGCCTCGGCTTGATAAGGCAGAGGCCGGGAGCAGTCGAGAGGGTGTGCCGGCTTGGGAGAAATAAAGCGATCAACAACCCCAGCATCGCCTCGAGTTCTGCGAGTTCGAGTTCCTCTTACAGCACTTATAATCAAGAGCTGATTTCAATCTCGATGGCAGCTTGTCGACTCGTCACTGATGATGACAAATCTACTTGTTGTCGACAATTTTGCCTTACAAAATACAAACGGAAAATATGCCATTTCCGAAAGTCGAATGACAAAAACCAAAACAAACGGGAAGCGCTGAAGCGGACTGTGGGGATTAGGTATGAATTATGTATGCTATCAACAGGCGATAAAAGCTTTCGCACCAGCGTCCTGATGTGACATATGTCATTCTGTTTCCTTGCATTAACTTCCTTTCAGTGTGTGTGTGTGTGTGTATGTGTGTGTGTGCGCGCGCGCGCGCGCGCGTGTGTGTGTGTGCGTGCGTGCGTGTGGGTATGTGTGCGTGCGTGTGTGTGTGTGTGTGTGTGTGTGTGTGTGTGAGAGAGAGAGAGAGAGAGAGAGAGGGGGGGGGGAGGGAAGGAGGGAGGGAAGTGGGTGGGTGGGGGTGACAGACACACAGGCTCAGACAGAAAGGCACATAGACGCGCTGACAGACAAATAGACAGGCGGAACGAGGAAGAAAAAAAAAGCACACGTACACAGATACATGTACAGGCAGACGACTGCTCATGCCCTCCCCCTCCTCAACCCACTCCACCCCACCCCCACCTCCACATACACACAGTCACAGAGGCATCAATGCACACAGGTACATTTGCACGTAGCCGATCGCAAAGACAGAAACAGAAGCACAGACAGTTACCAGAGGATATCAAGTTTTTGACAGAACTTCGGCGCAGCAATTCACAAACTGATGAACGGACATCGTGGATGCTTTGCGACATTACACTATTAGTCTCAAATATTTTTCTTAGAGAGAAAAAGTAGTTTCTTTTAATGACAACCGAAGCCACTCGAAGTTTGTGCAAATGTAAACCACAATTTTAAAACATTTGATTACATTTTTTTACCTGTGTTGGTTGTGTAGCCTTGTCCAAAGCAAAGCCTAGCTCACTAACTCGACCTCAGGCAACGATTAAACAAATCGAATGTAAAAATCTTGTATCCATGCATCACTGTGGACAAAAATATTTCTCTGTACATAACCTCTTATCAGTGTGTGAATTCCCATACACCATCCTACAAATGCCTTTTCTTGCGTTACCTGAGGCAGGATTCAAATGCAGGTCATGAGTGACGCAATATTTCACAGTATTTCTGTAGACGTGTGTTTCCTTACGAAATGTCGGCTTCTTCACACCGGAATTCGGGCCTGTTGACGCCTTTGTTGAAAATTGACCAACCACCTTTCCAAGCCATGACTTACGTATGGCCTCTCTACTCCTCCCTTCTCCCCCTCTCCCCTCCTTCCTTATCCCCTCTCCCCTCCTCCCCTCTCCCCCCTCCCCCCTCCCCCCCCCTCTCCCCCCCCCCCCCCTCCTGATTGTGGCCTCGGGGCCTTGTTTTGCACTTTGACATTCGTGAATGCATCACTACATCTTGCCGCGCACTCTGCTCAATAAATTTAGCTCTATATTCCAGGACTGATGATAATGACGACGACGACGATGACGACGACTACGACGATGACGACGAAGACAACGAAGACGACGACAATGATGATGATGATGATGATGATGATGATGAGACGTCTAAAATGTTGACATTTTCTGCAGTGCAATCTTAGCTTTTGTCTTCTTTAAAAAAGGAAGCTTTTCTGAACACTCCGGTGACCCAATAGCTAAACCACACGTTTAACTTTGCCACGTACATAGTGAGTGTGTTCTTTAAGGTACTGCATGCACTCTAGCTGCACTCTGCAGTAATCGATGGGTTATTCCCGCTCTTATCTTGCTGTTCTGAATTCCAAAGCTTAACTGTTTCTGGTCGTGTGTTGTCATTCAAACTCACTGCAGCGTTAACTTTGTACTCTCGTCGATTTTTGGTTGCAAATTTGTTTATGTGTTCATTTGCTCGTTTGTTTGTTTGTTTGTTTGTTGATTGGATTTCTCCATCTTAAAATTTGCTGTTGCAGCTTTGAATTCCAGACTGCTTTATTCATTTCACATTGTCATTCAACTGTTTTTGTTACAATGGTTCCTTTGAAGAATGACATGCCAGGCTTCACACAGGAGTCACATGGCCTCTCAATGGTGTTTGTGTGTTGCTAGGATATCGCCTTTCAGTAGTGCAGTCGCACTATCCGTTTGGCTCCTCCTATCTTTATTCCTGGTGTAACAGCACAAAACGGTGCATCTCATTCTGTTCATACACATCCTCTCCAGACCAAACAGCTGTACACGAGCTGTTGCATCTGCGAGTCGACCTCATGACATTTATCATCATGATGCGAGGATTTGTGGCCAGCCGTTTGGCTTCCTCCCTCAATGACTTCCTGTGAATGTGATGCATTGCATGTGCAACATTACATAGTTTTGCTCCATATGCCAGTGACGATGTTATCTACAACCTTTGACCTGTTCTCTTTGGGATCCAGATCTGCACCTCTGACATGACCTTTGCACTTTGGCCTGTCTCCAAAATGATTCACCTTCGCCCTCCATGGTGTGATGTGCTTTTTGTAATGTCCGCTGATGCCATCTGATTTTTTTCATTCTAAAGACATTTGACCTTCATTTTCCCTGCGGATAATATTTTCGCTCCACGTTCGGCGCTTTCTGACGACTTCTCGTGTCCTCTTTTCAAGTGATCTTTAGCCTTCATGTAGGCCGTGCAGCAGTTTGTCTCTCTGACCTTCCACCTTTGCTCCCTTTACACTTTGACCTGGGATTTTATTTTTTATGACCCGTAACCTTTCCCCTCTCTGCTGTGTCGCCTGACTGCCAGTGGCCTGTCCCTAGGAGTGACGTTGTACACCAGCAGGACTGTGGGTTCTGGAACAAATTGGGTCAATGGAAAAACAAGTCCGCTACTTCCGCTGAGAAGTTTTGTGCGGAATTTCCTGTTTAGAAACTGGCCGACTCTTTTTCCTTCTCCACAGGGTTTAGTAGATGAACCACGGCAGCTCGCTCTAGCAGCTCTCCCCTCTCCTTGTCGCAAGGCAAAAGCGCGAGAGGGAGAGAGATGAAACGCACAAGTAGATGGGGCCCCCCTTTGTGGTGTGTCACTGCGTGTGATGTCATTGGTTTGTGCTTGTGTTCTCCTTCAGCCAAAGGACATATTTCGACCGAATGACATACAGCTGTACTCTTGGGATACAAACAGAATTTCCTGTGCGATCCCATCGCTCCCTATACAGTCATAAAAACAAGCAAGCAAATGAAAGAATGAATGAATTCGTTCGTAGTGTTGACCTGATCGCTACACTTTTGATTACATTTGCAATGAAGAAATCACTTCAAACGCAGCATTCTCTTTGCTCATCCCGCAAACGTATTGCAGCGAAACAGTCTCCAAACGCTACGTATAAATGGCGACTAATTGGCTGTGCTCGGAAAAAAAGGCAGAGACAGTGAAAACTTGAAAGACGTACGAACAATGTGGAAGTGTTTTCCATGAAGAAGTCTTGGGTTCGGACGAAAGAGCTGGGAGTGGACAGGTAGGAGTGTGAGGTGTGAAGGCGATGGGAAAATAAAAGGATCGCAACGTACAGGTGTGGCAACTCGTCCCTGCTTTCCCTTGCCCACAATGCATTGAGTCTCTTCCTGTGTTTGTTTTCCTGACGATCTCCTGGGAGACAGACTCGACTGTGAACTCCAAACCAGAGTTGCCCTGGTTGCCTTCTTGTGTGACGAGTCCTTTTTTCCCTGGTGCATTTGCAGCTAGGAGTGAACGTCGAAATAAGAGATGAATATAGGGTTGCGTGATTTTTTCCTTTTCCTCACCCTCCTTGTTCAAACACGCTGTTCCTTTTGTAAAGAGGAGTGTTTCTTTGTGGCTCGACTTTTTTTAAAATAGCACGATACATCTGTTTTAAGCGAGAAACACCGTAGCAGGATTATTTTTTCCTTGTTTCTCTCTCGCTCTGTGTGTGTGTGTGTGTGAGTGTGTGTGTGTGTGTGTGTGTGTGTGTGTGTGTGTGTGTGTGTGTGTGTGTGTGTGTGTGCGTGCGTGTTTAAGTTACGGGGATTTCAATAAACTTGGATAAAAACGGTCCCGGGTAATTACAAGATCTTTAATCAATCATTTGAAATCATAACTTCCCATAATCAGAGGTAGAAAAATATAAAAAAATAAAAGTGGAATCACTGATAAAATGGATTTGCCTCTCCGCAAAAAGGGGTAAAAGAAAAGATGTTATTTTACATCTGGCTCATCTACGACTTCCTCACAAATAACTCTCCTTATAACATTCACTACTAGTATAATCTACTCCAAAGGAGAGACATAGGCACAAGAAAATATTCAACTCCAATGAAGAATTTCTACACACAAGTAAATAATCAACCTCAAAAAGTAATTGCACAGAACAGATAAAACGTTAATAGAGAATTATAAACACAAGTAAAATTACGGTCAACCTGCTCACATGAAACTAATAAACGTAGGTCAGCCCTTGACATAAAAGACTACTTCGACCAATCTTCCATCTCTCTCTTGTGTGTGTATGTCTGCATGTGTATGT
>JAWQFJ010009688.1:35000-37428 GCA_034096865.1 Theodoxus fluviatilis | reverse complement strand
GGTGCGTGCCCAGATGTGTGTGTGTTTGTCTACATGATATATGTATGTACATTTGTGTTACGTGCGCCCGTGTAGGCTTTATGCGTGCCTGTGTATGCAGTGCAAGGGTCTCTACAAAGAATGCGCGTACGCATATAATAGGAATTTTGCAGTGCTATTGCTTTTCTGAACCATCCTTGCAAACACCTATTTCAGATTGCTACATCGCAGCTTACTTATTATAAATAAACACTCATCATTTTTGATGGAGATGTGCATAATGTAGTAGCTGATGGCCTCTCTGCCAAACATATAATTGTACTTATACCATGCTCTAATTCGCCACGCTACTTAAAATGTCAATCCTCAAGGTTTCCTATCTGCTACAGTTTAACGAATACTCGTATGAGCCCCAGCATAATCATTCTTCCATTTGATTTTGTATCAATCCTAGCGCCAAGACAAAGATTTGCATATCATGCGCGACTGACTATTCATCAGATTCCGCGGCCTAGACAAAAAGGAAACATGCATTATCGAGACCCATCATCCACCACAATCCCCCACACATCCCGCACCCATAACCCACACCCTCCCTGCCGCCCCTTACCCCCTACCCCTCAGCTCGCCACACACACAGCCACAAAACAGGAACGAACAGTCCGAGGACCAGACTTCGTACATCATGTAAACGCAGGTAGGCACACACGGAGGACCCCCCGGTACTGACCGGACGGACATGCGCTAAGGAGCAATGGCGGAAAAGTCATGCATCATCCCGCGGCACAGTGCCCTTGGTACCTGCAGCCAGCTCCCCCTCCTCCCTCCACTGGCTTCCGCCGGTTGCTTTTCCACAAGTAGCCAGGAAGCGCTACGACCGCCAGACGTCGCCACACGCTACCCCTCCACACGTCACCACCGGTCATCTCCGAACGATCATCTGCAAGCCGCAGCTGGCCTCCTCACCCATAACATCAACATCCCGTCATCCATCGTCCTCGGACTACATCTGCCCTACAGGGCCAAAATCAAGTAGCCGATCGCCCTCCCAGAAATAAAACCGATCCTCGTCCTCCTAGACCTGGCCCATCTCCTCTCCGATCTCCCTCCACACCTGCAAGCGAGTCCGCCTCCTCAAGGGCCAGAGAACTCGGCCTCCGCGGGACTCCCTCCCTACACTTCCCCACCTAGTCCTGTCTGCCGGCCCCTCTCTCTTACTACCCCACCCTCACTGTCACCCCCCTCTTCAAAAAGTGACCCTCGTTCATTAATATACAACTCTAACCACTAAAATAATCTACACTCACTTTCTAGACTCAGCCCCGCGCCATAGGCTCTGCGTCCTTACCGTGGGCTGGGGAGTCAAGGCGTAGACCTACGGCCAGTGTTCACTAAAGCGATTCTTGCAAGACGTTTAGAAGCAGGGCAAACGAGAAATGTCTCGCCTCTTACTACTGACCAACTTCTCGACATCGGCAAGTCAATGGCCTGGCACGGTACTGCCAATCAGCAGAATCAGGCCGCCTCTAACCGATATTCATTCTCTTTTTTCTATCCATCAGGCCGTTGATTCATTCGATTCGTCAATCCAGCCATCCAATTCATTATCATTCGTATTATCATATCTAATTCTACTACTCGTTCCTCTCTTTACCGATCATACTTCACGCAAGCTTGTCGGTTACCCCATTACTACATCTCCTATCGCACCTATGAAATCCCCCCAGCCCTAGATTAGCCTACCATCCTCTTTCTGAACCATAGCTTTTACGAGCCTCTGCCACCTGCCTTTTCACATCTAATGACTTCTCATATACCACGCATCATATTTATGTACTGCTAATGCTATGTCCCTAATGATTGAAAACGCCAAAGGAGAGATACGGCGCAAGTGTCAGCAGACTTCCATCATATGCACCGAACTATTTGCTTCCCTCTCTCCATCTCCCTCCTCCCCTCCTCCGCCGTTTCCCTACTTCTCCGACCCCCCCCCCCCCCCCCAGGATTTTCATGGACAGAAGAGGAGAAACCACGACACGATAATGACAGGGAAGTGTCGCTGTGGCCTGATCCATGCTGTATACTAGTATGATACAAGGTCACCTGACGCGCAGCCTTATCATGCTTCTGGAAGTGATGCGACATAATGTTGAATGTGACAGCTTTCCTCCGTTGCGATAGGCTAGCCTGTACAGGCCTTATCATGCGTGCTGGAGATCGCTGCCGAGTAGATGTTTATAGGCTGAGGGTACCTCTACCCATAGCTCTGTAGTCGTAATCATACTGCTGGGACTTTTGCGACATACGTGAATTGTGACTACTATCTCTACACCATGAGCGGTGTAGTACGCATCTTTATTGGCTGGAATCTTGCGACCTTATATGAGTGACTACCTATCTCTCTCCATATGCTATCTGCTGCATCCTTATCATTACTGCTGTGAATCTT
>JAWQFJ010009688.1:15000-25000 GCA_034096865.1 Theodoxus fluviatilis | reverse complement strand
GTTTTTTTGTTTTTTGGCTCACAAATCATCAGAATCTTCTTTCTTTTTTTCATTAATAGCCAGGAGTGTAAAAGATGGCGGTGTAGATGGATTACCTAGACTTTTTCCCTTCTAGATTTCAGCTAAGACCTATTGCAGGGTCTTGAAAAACTCTATACTGAAAAACAAAAACCCCTGAAGGAAGAAGAGGAAAAAGAGGAAATGTGACCAGGCATCCCATGATGAGTCGGTGTGATGCATCGCACAAATCGAGCCACAGCAGGATTCACTCCGACGGGAGTCACTTGAGCAATTTTGAGAGTGTATTCCATTGACAAAGCTGATCCATCAAAGCACATACTTTGCCAGTTTCAGAATGCGCATTCACTGATTTTTCTTTTCACACCTCTAGGAAGACACGCAACCCTTTTGTGGGAAAGGAATGATAATAAAATAGATATTTCTATGGAGAAAAAGCCTAAGTGTGCTTGCATAACACCCAACCTCGTCATTATCCTGATTCTGCCTTACTTGCAAACGAGAGATTCCCAACTACATGTACACAGACAGTGCATGTTCGTGTACCATCGAGGGACACTTTTTTAAGCTACAGACCTTTGGTTATTAACGGATTTTTTTATCTGTACGTGTAAAGAAAAAGCCGTGTTCTCAAAATTGTCCGTTTTCAGTACACACGAATTGAAACAGACATAGATTATTAACCATTGCACAGAAAATGATAATCTTGCAAACACTTCAAAAAGAATGTACTGCACTTTGTAATGATATGATTATAATATGAACATGGACAACGATATCGGAAAGACTATTTGGGGGAACCGTTCGCGAATCTCGGACATGTGCCCAACAGCATGAATGCCACAGGCAGGTGTAAACTCTGACATCGAATCGTTCATAAGTTACAGTATCTCTGTCAAACAGACTGCTTCACAAGAAGTACAAGAACGCAGAACTTTTTGTTTTCTGCTCTTGCTCATGTTTCTATGTGTCTCCCTACCGCCTTAAGTGCAAGTTTTTATTTCTTCTAACAAACACAACATCCATAACGGTTAAGTAAAGGTTTGATGAAGTGGCCCAATGATCGAGGAGTAAAGTGAATAAGAGGCTCGAGCTCTAGGCGTTAGTAATGAGTCGCTATATGATATCAATACCTTTACCTTTTACCTTTGATGATAAAATATTTCACGTCGATACATATTGCCGGATTTTGCCCGGAACGTTCCGCTCAGAAGGAAGCTGCGTTCGAAGGTGCAGCATCATCTGCTTTGAATTATGAGTCGCCTGATACATGAATAAGAAGAAAAAAAACACTTATGAAATGAAATGCCAGGCATGATCTCTTTGGAATGCTTTAACAAATAAAATATTTGAAATCAGATTCAAAGAAATATCCTACTCGTGAGACCACGTAAGTTCTCTTACTCTGAGTAACCTGCTGTTTTCTTGTCCTCCCTGTCATCGAGTTGGTGGAAGAGCCTGCAATGGAGAGAAATGGGACAGTCCCTTCAAGACATGATAACTCTTTCAGCAGGCAGCGAGCTCCAGGATATGAAGTCTGTGCATTGCAAGCAGTAGGGCCCTTTAGACTCGTGCAAGGCCACGCTTCAACCGTGCAACAAAGGCTTTCCAAACAAGAAGCGGACGTTTGGATGGAAGCCCACTTGGACAAAATGCCCCAACATCGATACAGCTTCATTTGCCATCCTGGCCACGTCATTTTCCACAGAGACGCGCGCATTTTTCTTGCACTTCCCATCCAAATTGAGCAGAAAAATCTCCCAAAGCGGGAGTGAAATTTACATTTCTGATTCTGATGCCCTAATGCGTGTGTCAAAGATTCTGGGAGGGTGGCCACTTTTTTTAAAGAACATCTGCGATCAGCAGGACTCCGGGTCTCGCAGAGGTGGCGCTGGCGGCAGTGCTGGAGACAGCTGCTCCGCCTGGAACTGGTCTGGACTCCACCCTGAAGAGCCGGCGTTGGAAGCGTCACCTCCATGGCCCCAATCAAAGACCGCCATCCTGCCTGGCAGGAAATCCATTAGCTGGCTTTTTCTTCCTCACCCTGCTCCCAACTCCGGCTCCTAATCAAAAGGTTTCTTTTCGCGGCTTACATTCTGGAATCAATTCTTCTCAGTCCGGGCTTGGGAAATGAATGCCCGCATGTATCAAATGACCCGTGATTTTACATCTCCCTTTCGCAGCATTGTTTCGACGTGGCTTATATCCACCACCACCTCTCTCTCTCTCTCTCTCTCTCTCTCTCTCTCTCTCTCTTTTTTTTTTCTCTCTCTCTATCTACCCCCCCCTTCTCTCTCTCTCTGTTCCTCACCCCACCCCAGTCTCCATCCCCCACCTTATCCAGACCCACACTTTTTAATTAACGCAGGGCTCTGTAGAGAGCGGGCAAAAGGCCGGCGACTTTGGATTCAGCAGGGGAATCGACTCACCTTGCTTGGGAATCTCACCGAGGCGAATCAATGTGGCCAATGCTCGTAAAAGACGCCAAGAAGCCTTTCCTTTTGACCTGGGCAATTTGGCCCTGGACGCGCCGTTTGATCTATGTCTTACATCAATTATTGCCCGCCCTAAAGCCGGCCGTGATAGATTAGGCTCTTGCGTGGCGCGACGACCCCGCGACGTCAGTTTCATCCGGAACCTGTTTATATTCTGCCTTGACGGCATTGTCCAAGATGGACGGACTTTGCCCGTCAGAACTGGGGGAGCTCCGGACTGGAGTTTACGTCTACAGGCTACTGGCTCCGGATGCTGGATGCTGGCTCTGCGGACGCGGGATAATCAAAAACGCGTTTCCTGCTTTGCCGCTTGGAAACACGCCCCGGGTATTGACGGAGTGCACCATGCAGCCATCTGATGAAAGGCACGGGGCCTGGACGTCAATGCGACGATGTCTTTCTCATGTCTCATGATCAGGAACCTTTCCGGGGAGATCCAGCCGATGCCAGAAAGATTGACATCGCTTCTGCCAGAGTCCCATCAAAAACGATCGTTCGCATTAAAGATCAGTGAGGTACGGCTTCGAATAGAAAACTGAGTTGATTGATTAGTGAATGATACGGGTAGGGGTGAATGGGAAATTTGCATAAGGAATGGGGGAATGGGAGCACTAATGGATGGACGGACGAATGGACGAATGGAATAGACGGATGAGATGGATGCATGAAGGAACGGATCAAAGGGTATATAGATGGGAGGATGGATGGATGATGGAAGGATGTATAGATGAATGGATAATGGACGGATGAATGAATTATAGGCAGGCAATCGGACGGACAATGGGACAGATAAGTTGATGGTAGATAGATATGGATGGTGAATAAATGGATGGAGAATTGGATGGGCGGACGAAAAACGGATGAATGAGTGAAAGAATACTGAAAGGACATATGAATGCTGGGTGGAGGACAGAATGAGCAGTTGGATGGACTGAAGAATGGATGGAACGATTGATGGATGAATGAATGCTTGACTGGGTGGAAGGATGGATGAATGGATGGATGAATGGATGGATGGATGGATGGATGGATGGATGGATGGATGGATAGATGGATGGATGGATGGATGGATGGATGGATGGATGGATGGATGGATGGATGGATGGATGGATGGATGGATGGATGGAAGGATGGATGGATGGTTAGGCAGCTGTACGGATATGATCAATGACTAAATGAATACTAAATGTATTTACTACTACTAGATTTGTTCACTGATCAGCCTGTCGTTTCGAACCCTTCCCTGTATTGCTTTGCTATGAACGTTAGTGGCTAGTTAGTACGTTGTTGACTGGTTGACTGGGCTTCCTTTTCTTGTATTTGTTTGTTTGTTTGCTTTTAACCATTGATTTCTTTCAGCTTTACAAATTTATCACAGGATCAGCAGCAAGGAGAGCAGAGCAACTTGATGCATAACTGTCAGGCGTATATTGAATGCATGCGTGTGGTCTATCGATCGTCGAATTTGTCCGTTACACGACATGCTGATCAAGTAGCGGCTGAAGAATGATTCGAGATGTCGGAGGAATGGATTGGGAATGGGCATACATGGAGGAGGAGCTTTCAAAACGAAAAAATAGAGCTATCCTCCATTGTTCCAGCACTCCGATCCTACAGGGCGGTCGAGCTTACCCACCAGGCCCAGAGACTGTTTGGTCAACACGCCTCGACCCTATGTATGTGCGTCATTTGCATGACACTGCTTCAAACGTTTACCGAATGGCAGGCTTCCTTTTTTCTCCATCACAAGAACGAATGCGGCATCGAGCGAGGCCTGGGAGGCTTTGTTGGCCCCCATACTCGAAGACGTCCCAGAGTCAACGAACAATGCCTGTGATCCCTTTTATCTGAAGGGGGAAATGCCCTCAAAAACACTTCTTCAAAGAAGGCGCCCTGCAGGAAAATAACGCGATTGTCGGCACCTATTACCTCCGACTACTGGCTGCTGGGTTTTATCGGCGTGTCCATCGACGGATTGTGATCTTGCATATTACACGCAGGGGGAAAGCGCGCCAAGGCACAGCTATGTACTCCAAATTTGCATTTCTGGCTTGATGAGTGCGCGGTGGCTATTTTTCCTCTGTCGTTCTGCTCGGCTACGTCTGTTTTCCCGGGGTCGTTTACATGGGTTTAGGAGCTATTTGAACTTCCGTCCCTCCCCGCGTATGCCTTCCAGCAATAGTGGAAAGCGCTTGCTGTCTTACTCTTCGTGTTTTGTTATTTCCTCTTGCCGCTATCCTTACGTGATCTTGCATAAAGAGAACATTCGGCCACGTCGCCTCCCCTCCCCACTCCCAGCTCCCTCCTGTCAGCTTTGCTCCCACCAGTCTCCAACCCAACCCAGTCATTCCCCTCTCCCCTACGTCTCTGTATCATCGCCACCTGCTTCCTGCTCTACTCTGTATTACATTCACCTCTCTCCTGTTGATTCCATTATTCTTACTATACACCTTCACAATTATTCAGTCCCACACAACTACCATTATCCCGTGCCCATTTCACCCGACACCTCTCTCCCTTCATATATTTTTCCATCCTCATTCTCTCACTGGTTCTAACTCCTCGTTTTCTCAAGTTTTTTTCATGTTGCTTTCATTTGGTGGCGCTGTGGTTCCTGAAAAATAAAATTCGCACACCAGTTTATGTGACACACAGCGCTATTCAAATTAATTGGGCAGACAACGAGGATTCCCTCTGACTTTCCGTAGCTACATATACAATTTTCTTTTTACTTCCATCATTCACGCCTCATGGTCTTCTCCATTCAAATTATATGAGCAGACATCGAGTCATCCATTTGAATTTCTTTAGCTACATACAACATGTTCTGTTTACCCTCGCTATCCATGCCATATGCTCTACAATCAAATTATGTGAGCAGACACCGAGTCATGCATTTGAATTTCCTTAGCTTCATACAACATTTTATGTTTACCCTCACTATCCATGCCATATGCTCTACACTCAAATTATGTGAGCAGACACCGAGTCATGCATTTGAATTTCCTTAGCTTCATATAACATTTTATGTTTACCCTCACTATCCATGCCATATGTTATCCAATGAAATTATGTGAGCAGACACCGAGTTTTCTCTTTGAATTTCTTTAGGCACATTCTTAACTGTCTTGTACTCCCACCAGTCATGCCATATGTTATCCAATCAAAGTATGCGAGTTGACAAAGTTTTCCCTCTGAATTTGTTTTTTTATCTACAACTTTTTTTCTCCCACCATTTATGCCATATGGTCTCCTCCATCTCAGCTGCAAGCCGATGTAGGAAATCGCGTGATGCCTTAAGTGTGCTACTGCAGGTGTCCAAAGACAGCAACCAGTGCCAAATAGGAAACGCCCTGTATGAAGCCCAGGCCCAGCAACTTTCCACGAAGGCTGACTTGAGCGTCATGAACATCAATACAAGCACGTACAAATATGTTAATTGCTAAGTTTTGCATTGGATAGTGGAGCAGAGGTAAGGGTTGCGGCAAAGACGAACTGTCAGTCCGTGTGTTACTCTGTGCTTGCGCGTACGTAAGCTAATTTTATTTATGGGAGTCCTCTGTTTCCAAAGTGCTATTAGGTGTTCCACACAGAATGATAAGGCCTCTTCTGCGTGCGTGCTTATCACGTTTTTATGATAGTGACTGTTCTTGGTATTGTAGAAGTTTATAAAAGTTAAGAGTGTTCAATGACTCCATTAATTATTTTGGGTGTACCCCTAAGACCATAACATTTGGCATCGGTGCTACTGTACATGTACACATACAAGGCATTCTTCATGAATGAAAAGTGATTTTTTTCGTGTCTGTGCATCAGTTTGCTAAATAACGATGTTAAAACAAACACATGTGTTCACGGTTGTATGGATAACGTCAATGGCTCTCATCCAGTTTAAGATTACAACTTGTTTTGTTCATTTTACCAGATAATATTTCTTTACAGACAAATATAAAAATACCAGACAGTCTTTTATATCACAGTGCAATCGTAGCATTACTACAATACTGAAGTTATGCAATATATTTACAATCTTTAGTGAGGTTAAAACTATGTCGCTCCGCTCCATTTGCAAGAAACTTTGATAATAGATTCAGAGATACCACAAAGCGTGTCGCCTGTCATAAATGTCCATTTGCTATTTCTTTTTCTCTCTCTCTTCTGGAAAGCTACTTCCAATCAAAACTCCAAAGTGTTCACAGAGCAGACATTTTCTGATTTCCCGCTCAAATTGAGAATTTTGGTTGAAATAGTGACACATATTTAGCAAATTACGTTAGACAGTATCTAGACATCATGGACTTACAATAATTTATCATACACAAGGGAACATTGTGGTGTTGACAGAGGGACCGTCGAAATGGCTCGGCCCTGTTTGTGACGGAATGGAGCGGGTGAAAGTTCACTTGGGTTGCCTACATGACAATAGTCGAATGAGGACCCGATGGTGGTGACAAATAATGTCCAGGAAAGTAAAGATAAACACATCGTCGATGTTTCTTGTCGATAAGAAAGAGAAAAGAATTCCAATGAGTATGAGTTTCGCCGACAGAGCAACAAAACCGACGATCAGAGCGACAACGACTACTTTGACGACTATGTTTATGGCGACTGTGTATTAAAAAGTATTTGATGAAGTATTTTTAAAAATGAGATCAAGAAAACCATTCAACTGTTTCAAATACAAGAGAGTAGCACAAATGCCTGCCAGCCAAGTGCCATCAAAGATGAAGGTACCCGTGTGATATTGCGCTGGTGACAATAGTAGCGATGTTCAACATGGATCCAGCTCGCAGTGTGTTGCTGCTAATCCATCCTTATGTTCATGGCGGGGAAAATGAGAACCAAAGTCATTCGTGTCATGTTAGAAGTGTCACAGTTGTACCTTGGATCCCTCTGTCATCTATCTATCGTCGGTGTACAGGTGTTGCTCTTTCGCCTGTTTCACTTGTTTTCTCTCCTCCTGCTTCTCTTGCTTGCCTGTATCTGCCCTTCTTCGATTATTTTCTAGTCAGTGACATGCTTTTTTTCTTCTTCTTTTTTTTCGCTCTCTGATCTTTGTTATGCCAAGTTTCCTCCTTCTCCCGTTCCTCTTAATTCCTTCGTCTGTTTCTCATCTCCTTCTTCTATTTCTCCAACTCGGTCAATGGACAGTCCTGCTTGCCGTCCTTGAGGTACGGATTTAAATGCCAGTCTTGGCTTGTTCATGACTGTGCACAATCAAGGTGCTGCAGGAAGCCGAGGCTGGGGCTGATGATGAGCGTGTCACGCTCCTCCTCGCTGCCATCCTCCTCGCGTCATGATCACAAGGCCGTGCTCCCGCAAATTAGACCCGCACTTCGTCTCCAGGCAAATTATAGATAGGACAACCCACCGGTCCCTTGCGATCGCAGATCATGTGGAATCGGAAAATTCGCGCCTAATCAGAGCTCAGCATGAACATCCGTCATAAACTCTGCTTTTGTTCCCGCAAGATCCAGCTTCTTCCTGACAGGCACTCTGACATGGCGATATTGTCATCGCAAAGACCAGCCAATCATCATGGGAACTTTATACTCACGTGACCTGGCGTTCACTTGCTCATGATCGGGGATGAAAGGCTGAGAAGGACAGCGATGAAGATCACTCAATGTTCTGTCATGACTCGTGGCTTTCCTACAGGAGCGTTCACTGCCGCTGTAAGATGGCTAGTTCTTTGCAACGTTTGACTAAGTAATAAACAAACGGACTTTTTTTTCTTCAAATTCATGCATTTGACAACAGTCTATGGTTGTAAGAAAAGTCATACATATTTGGAAAGTAAATACCACGATTGGTTGAAATTACTGCACACTTATGAATTTCGCATTGAAAAAATGTTTTTCATTATTACCATTCTTTTGCTCGCAGCATTTTTTAATGCCAGAAGGAAGAGAGTAAAACGAAATTGTCATGTAAAACTGATGTTTTCTTCTAACAATGAGGCTCGTGGAGTGACGGCACTGGTGTGGTTCAAACATGCGGACACACACAGCGACATACAGGCTTTTTCTTTCTCATTCTTTTTCAACCTGCGTTCATGTCTTAGCAAGAAAAAAAATTGGTTGAGGCACAAGTAAAAATTTACAACCGAACAACTTTTTTTCTTGAGAAAAAAAGTCTGTAAGTTAGCCTGAAGCAGTTACCCTATGAAAAATTCAACACAGAACTAGTATGTATGTGTTGTTTTTTATGTATGTTATCGTCTTTGTGGTTCTCGTCGAGTTCAAAGTTTATCTTCATCCAGAAATACAGTAAAACATTCTGCACGATCATCACGTAGAGCGTCTCCACCTTCGCGCCCTCCTTCACATGAAAAACTCCCTCTTGACCTGAACCGTAGAGGCAGCAGACAGGCCGAAGAGATCAATGACGAGGCATTACGCAGGCTGCTCGGCCTTCTCACCTGTCCCACACACACAATGCGGTCTTCAACCAGGCTGACTAATGTGGCCAGGTAAAGAGGATTGCCGACGCCACCAATTGTTGGGGAGCGGATCCAACGTGGTCTGACTCCAATGGCGAACCTCCGCCAGCCACCGGAGGTGAAGTCGAGGACGAGGCTCTCGCAGCCCGGAATGCCGGGAAGCCAGCTCATAACCGGTGCGCGTTCTCCGTCACTTCCGCTTCCGCGGTGAAAGGCGAGGCTCAGACGAGAAGTATGCACGCCATTCCCCCGTCTCAGACGGAGATCTGCGAAAGAATGTCCTGGGAGTTTGGCTTCCATGCTTGATGAGAATGAGAAATGCGTGCTTGTCAACTGGGCTTTTTGTATTCTTCATTTATTGTCGTCTGCTTGTTTCTTGCATTCCCGCTGTAATGCAACGCAAGAAATAATGGATCCTACACTGAAAGTACAGGGGTGAAGGACCACTCTCTGTGATGTGTTATCCTCATAAATTTGGGTGCGGCTGAATCGGCAGGGCACAGACTGTCGCACACGTGTTGCTGGCGCGACATTAGGTAAAAGGCACGGCTTCAATTTTAGGAGAGCATATTTCATCTCATACCCTTGAACACTCCGTCCTCTTTCAGCGTATACTTCATAGCTATAATTTGCGGATTTAATCAGACACCAGTTTTTGGCATACTATCGTACTGAGAAATATTTTCGAATTGTCACCGTTTTAAGATCTTTACCGCCTGCCTTGGTATCAATGCACAGGTTTGATCCTTACTGGTCATGAAATTCGGGCATGTTGATAGCCTGCCCACAGAGTATTATTAGGGCAAGGAATGGGTCTGCCTTTGAGTATTCCGCCTTAGTGCGAACACTTCCAACTTCTGCCAGCTTCAAAAAGCAAATCCTCAGAGACTGCCCTGTCGTTTAAACACGGTGTGTGTACCCAACGCATTCTGATCACATACGTCCCTCCTTTCTGTCAATTTCTGTTTGCTCAAGGGTCGTCTCCCTTTCTCGGGAGCGGAAGTTGATTGACTGGAACCTACACTTTGTCCAAATTCACCAGATT
>JAWQFJ010009688.1:5000-12500 GCA_034096865.1 Theodoxus fluviatilis | reverse complement strand
GTAAAAAAGAAATAGCGAGTGGCAACCGTCTCTTCTTTTCCCGGGCTTGAGTGGCATGGTCCGTGCTCTACGCCACCCATATGCTGCTGACGGAATTTGTTGCCATGTAAATTGAACCAATGAAAGACACACGACCTATGATCTGAGCCTCTCAACTTGTTTCTATATTGTGCACAGAAAGAAGCTGAGTTATTGGTTTTGACTACTGAACATTGTGTTTCAAGTTACAAGACATACAGTATATTGATTCCCTGATTCATATTGTGAAGAGCCAGTTCTTTGGGAACTAAAGTTCACCCAAGTGCCTGAAAAGAACTACCTATGAACAACACAAAGCGCAAAACGCATTATGTATTTTTCTCGAAATTCCAGACATGTACATCTTTTGATCTTTTACAGATTGTATTTCGCGTAGTCATATGAGAGCTCGTCTAACGTTAGACTAATCAAGCCATTTTTTGTAAACGTCTAAACGTCGAGTCGAGACACATTCGACGAAAAGCAATGTTCTAAATGGCTTGTTAATAAACACTGCAGTTACTGCTAGAAGGCAAATCCTTCAGAACACGCGAGAGCGCGCCAAAACAAACTTGATGCAACAGCTTAAGATAAAGTACCAGGGGGGAAAATGTCATAAAATCACACATACATTCTCGAAGTACGTGGTCCAGTTGCCATTCCCTGGAGGCCTGAGCCAGCGCTGAGAAGCTTTAGCCGCCTCACCGTGCGAGACGTTGCATCAATGCTGGAATCCCCGAGGGCGAATTACCCGCAGATTGTAGTCGTTTGTTGCCAGCGTTCCGAGGCAAGTGGGGGAAAGAGGGTAGACAACTCTGCATGCCTGGTCCCCAAGCCTTCGATTCGCACCCTATTAGTGTAGAAATCAACTAGCGAGCAGGGCGTGGTTGCGGGAGAAAATTGGAGGCTTTCCTAGGGGCCGCGAGACGTGGCAAGAAAAAAGGAATACAAAGGTGACGGTGGGGTGGGACCTGGGGCTGGGGGTGGGGACTCGAACCCATGCAGGCGCCTGATGAAGAGGCGGCGGTCCAAGTTGTGACGGGCGGACCCCCTGGGAGGCCGCCTGACACCGCACGTCTTACCACCCCTCCGTCACGGCCGCCTCCCCGCTGTGTCTGCTTCCTGCGCCTCTACATTGTACCGCGCTATGTTTCTCCAGTCAACATCCTTGCGTCCTCATTTACAGCAAAGATCTTATAGTGTGATCTTTGGTTACAGCACGTCCTCGACTCGTCCCTGCATGGCGCCGCGTCAGTCTGTTGTGCATGGCCCAATCTCGACTCGTGACCTGATTTGGTTTGGTACCGACTCGTCCATATCCTTGTCAAGTTCGAATCTGTCGTCCGTTGTCGTCTACCTGTGCACCTTCGTCGTCTCCAGTGACCTACCTGTTCACTTCAGCATCGCAGCACTTTCACGGTCCTGATCTGCAGTCCATCGGTTTGTTCCTCCTCCGCCATCGCTGCCATTGACTTGACACCGTGTCTCCATGTCGAGCGTATTTTATGAGTCTCCAAAACCTGCTTATAACCTAATGCTACTTTATAATGTCACTGATATAACATTTCCATACCCCCCCCCCCCCCCTTCTCCCAAACAACCTGTTTTTATCATGTGTGCAACATTTGCTTTTCCACAGTCAGCACTTATCTCATCCTAACTAGACCGCATGCCACGGGTCCACGTTAATCCTGACACGCAATTCTATCGTCAGAGTGTTCTCTATTTTTCCTCTATCAGAGGCTGTCGTGAACTCATCTGCATATCTCGTCTCTACGCTGACTGTGCAGCACGAATCATCGACTGGCAGTAGACTTTCCCTCCATCGACATATCCACCCTCAACTCGTCTGGGCATCACATTTCCTTGCCAAGTCCCTAGTATGATTGTATCGTGCATATATTGTCTGTTGCTCCACTGTTGCCACTCGCCATTTATTTCTCTGGATCACACGACTCCATGCCGAGACTATATGTTGATTACGAATGACCTATATGATGAATCTGCCTTCCGTTTTCGCCCATTATTGACTCGTCTGAGACAGCGTCTCTCCCAAATCTCTCGCCAGGTTAGTTTCTATTTTGGTCGTCATTGCATATATCTCCACAGTTACAACCCACCCTTGAGATGTCTGATATCACGTCTTCGTGTCGAATCTTCGACAAGGTTCTATCGTCTGGATGTAGTCTATTACTCAAACGTCACCGCAAGACATTGTCTTGTCTGCACAACACGGGAGAGTGCCAGGTCTGATTCCACATACGATGTCTTGTCCATCCATCCACTGTCACCGCCTGTCGTTGACTTCCCCAAATACCGCCATGTCTGCAGCGTAACTGTGTGTTTGATATACTGTCTTTCTCCTCAATGAGAACCTGTCACTCACTTGTCTGAAGAGCATGGCCCTGCGCCAAGAATATAGCATGGCTCTTTCATCTCTGTCGAGTTTGTCTCTCTTTTGTAATCCCCTTCCTTGATCTTGTTTTGTATTTCGCCTTTCCTCGCCACTACTAGCAATGCAGTTGCTTGTTCTATTTTCTGAGTGTTTGATGTTCTCCGTGTACTTGCCTCCATATTGAGTCTTTAGGTATTTCTTGATTCTATAATTTCGTGCCTAATTCCACGGTGCAAAGGCTTGTCTGCACAAGTCCACAACGATTTTTTGGGGGTGGGTGGGTGGGAGGGGATGGGGGAGTAGGGGTTTTTGTTGAAATTCATTATGCTTTTCCTCCTCGACTAAACCTCTTTTGATTCTATAGGGAATTCTTGGAAGAATTCCGCCCAATAGATGTTTTGTTTCCAAATTTTGGACATCCATGGACGAAATATGTCAGTGTTTTATTTTATTTGATCACTATCGAGGTCATCGTCCAATAAAGAACTTATTACTTTACACAGGTAATAATTAACTTATATATTTAACACTGATTTTTCTAGGCAATCTTTCATATCATAGACGCTGCTGTTTGTGCACATGAATCATGAAAGGCTCTGATATAGAACACTTGGGACACTGTCAACACCCACTTTCATTAACTGCAGTATTTCTGAGTCTTCCCATTCAACAAATATCATTGATACTTACACTTGACTGTTTTTTATCATCATTGCGATCTATACATATATGCGTTCCCTTACAACTGGAGCGTTAACACGACCCCTATAATGTGTTCCTTTATTAGAATGCTGCGTATTTTCCTCTACAGTCAGAAGTGGAAACCCATCTACATCTTTTGGGCCATTCATTGAAAAAAATTTGTTTAAACCCCCAAACGAATCTAGGTCTACGACTCGTTTATCAAACATCGAGGATGTTTGAACTTTAACGCTTTTCTATGAATTTGCGATCCTTCCTGCCCTGGCTGGGGATAAAACCAGTGAGGAACTCGTGGGGGTCAGGGCGAAGCCCTCCCAGATGACTCAGTCTGCCTACAATTGCCTACACAGAACAGGGAAAATAGATGTGCTTTGCATTCATGCCGCTCCGACTGAAAGGGACGGAATTGCGTCCCGTGAAGCCATGAGCTGAGGGGCTGTATCGACCACGCACCTCCCAAGTCGGTTGCAACTGATGAAATAATGTGATTAAATCTGAAAGGCTGAAAACTGTTTGTAATCTCCCTCGCTCGATGTTTATCATGCAATTTGGGCAACAATGCAGCCAAATCCTTTTCCATCGGGTCTCCCTGCGCCCTCTTCTACGTGCTGAGCCACCCCGCAGGCAACTCATGATGACCCCACCCGATCCCAGGGTCAAGACGGTCGGGGAATGCAGAGAAATTGAAAAGCATTTCGAGTCTATGACTGCCCGAGCTATCGACAACTGCCTGCCATCATTGCCAACGCTTTCACCACGCGATGTGACGCCGCCCACGTCGCTTGCTATTTTCTGATCCGATTCCGATGACTCAATTTGTGCGGTCCTCGACCCTGTTGCTGCGGCGGCGGCGTCGGCGCTTACCGGACTGGAAAAGACGGCGCGATATGAAGAAAACGGGGCATGGCTATGGTTAGTAGTGCTAAGCGGTAGAGTGGAAGAGCCTGATGCAGTTGTTTTATCTCTTTGTTGATGTTTGATTTATAAAAACTTTCAGCTGCAAGTAAGGTCTCTGTTCCAGAAAAGACGATTCGTGTGTGTGCGTTGCTGTGGCACGATTATAACTACTTACAAGCATACTTCACCTCGACTAGACGAGAAGAGGCAAAGTATAACTTTGGGACAAAACTTGAACAAGGCACGAAGAAGATTCTTGTGTAAACCCGAGCATTGACTGAGGAGAGGACTATGTTCCCCCCCAAAAATAAGTGTTAAGAAGTAAAATATTCATCATGAGACAAGGTATTATGGAAGAATTTCGTAAACTTGTTTTGCCGGTGCATGAGAAAGAACAAGAATGACGAACTGCTTTCATTTGCAACTCTAGTATGCTTACGGAACAAATCTATATACAAGAAGACGTGCAGAATCGATGTACCTTTCTTTTATGCATCATGAGCAGTCTGTTCACAACCATAAACTTCTCAGTTAAGTCAACTTTTTTCCAATGACCACCACAACGAACAGCCCGACCGAGTAGAAAGAGGCCGTAAAACGTAGGTGTAAAAAGACCAAAGTATCGCACTCCAGCAAGTGAAATCAACTTGGACCGCTTCGACCGCCACAAACTTTCCCTAAAAAGCTGAACGCTGGATAGAGATAGGAGAGTGCTGCCTTCGGGGGAAAAGTCAACCAGACTATAACTCCTCTGTCTTGTTATTCGTGTCCGACAAAAATCATCTCCGCGGACGTGAAGAAGTGGCGACAGCGACCTGAGGTTGGATGAGATGTTATTGATCAGGCGTCTCTTCGCTCGCCTCACACACCAAGGCGCATAGCAGGCACGGAGTTTCAAGCTGACGCCTGAGTAGGTGCCCGAGGATCCACCATCTAAGGCTTGGGTCGAGCAGGAGCTGTAATAAAATTCTTCCTCTCTTTATTGAAATCAGGTTCAGCCTTTTTGTCTCCGGGACGTCCATTTCTTGTTGAAACAAGGGGCCTTCCCTGACGTCAAGAGTGCGGTAGAAAGCAGCAGGATGAGCCATAACGGCAGACAAGCGGGGGGATCTCATAGACATCAAAGGCGGCAACCTCCGCATTAGCATGATTGACGGCCGAGAGAGAGTGAATACAGTACGTGACTTCAGCGTAACGCGTTGCGTTCCTGGATCCTCCAGGTCTGATCCGCGATGCGGTAGAAAAGTATCGCTCTCGAGCCCGGATGGGGGAAAAGGCTTAAGTAATCATGTATTTGAACCCGTCTGTGATGATTCGGACTCCGCATTGCCTCAAAAATGAAATGGGGTATGGAACTAGAAGAGAGTATAAATAGGTACGGTTCATGTGTATTCAAATATATCTAGAGCACTATGATGAATTGATGATTTTCCTATATCCTCTATACTGATCACACTTGCTTTATAACTTCCATGTGCCCCTCACATTCCTGTGACAATTCGCTGTTTGAGATACAAGGTAAATTAATCCTGATAGATCAAGTATATTTGCTACAGAAGCACTACCTTTTTTGCAAATACCTGTTCAGTTTTAAGGAAGCGAGGGGAACCCCTTACGCGTTTAGATAATTCATTTTTAGAGGTACGAAATTCACACTCGGTGACTATTTCAAGGCTTCATTTGATTACATTTATTTATTTAAAAAAAAACAGTCGCACGTATGCTTATTGTTTTCATGTTTAAAGTTGATGTACAGTACTAGGTATCTCCTGAGAGTTCTAACGTGAAGGTTTTCATCTTATTGAACACGCACAGATTTTCGGAATCACACTTTCTGCGAATGACTCCTTCTCTAGAGTTCCAATCAAAACGACATCAAATTGAGGACACCGCGAAGGAACTCCTTTTGAAAGATATGACCACGTCATCAAACACGGAGAAGCCCCCTCTCCAAAAAACTCTGAAAGGAAAGAGAGAGAAAAACCTCTTCTCGCTCTGACAGGTCCTTGAAAGAGAGAGGGGGGCGCTCTCCCTGCGCACAAATTGGCAAGGCCGGAAGGAGCGTTCTCCGATACCGGAAGTGGAGTTGCCTCCCTTGCTTTGCAGCGCCCCCAAGCGCTGGCGGCGCCATCTCTAACGAGGGCGTTTGAGAAAGGGGAGGCTATCCGCTGTCGCCTGCCCACCCAGGCGTTTCTCATGGGGTCACGCGCAGTCTTCCCGTCTGTCCCTCTGCGCAGCACGTTCTGCACGTGTGGTCAACAGCGGCGGGCCGACAGAAACGCGCCGCCATCTTTAGAGTCCCGGCCCGCTCCTCTCTCCGTTCCTGAGTTAAAAACCTCGGGTTGTGATGTTAACTTTGTGACCGTGCAAAAATGCTCGGAGGTCGATCCCAGATTTCCGCAAAGTAATCTAAGAAGCGTTGGGTGCCGGTCCGGATGAAAGACAGGTAATCTGTTAGAGTGGCCCAAAAGAACGAAATTAAATTCACCAGTGCCTCCCCGCGTGTATATTAGAGAGATCGCTACATCTTTTATCCTGTTTCGACCTAAGTTTTTAACGCGGCTCCCCCGCCGCTAATGTAACTCGCCTTCCTGTTTGTTGGATTCATTACATCAAGACTTCTTTTCAAAGACTGTAAAAACGACGTGACGATCTGTGCAGCAGCGGTCAAGTTTATGTCGAACCTGCATTTGCAAATGCATTTCGACTTGTCTCGTTCTGGGATTTAAAGCTTGCACTGCTCAGCACGAAAACTCGGCATTATGTAAGCAGACAAGCAAACAATCATTTCAATGCATAACGCCAGCTGAGAGTAAGGCATTTCAATCAGACCTAATACTGTTATTCATAGAAGCAGCTCATTGTTGGATGAAGGGAATTGAAGTTATGAATCTAATGCACCAGCCAATGCAATGCACAGAGGAAGTCTCAGTTACCCCTGTGGGTTGCCAAGGGCGATGAAAAACTTACCAGAAAATATGTTTTTGTACAAGCACATACGTCACAACCCCTGCAGTGATGGTAGCGCAGTAACAGGAGCAACATTCGCATCGTTGTATTCTTCCTCGTTCTCGTCGTTGTTCTGCTCCTGCTCCTGCTTCTCCTCCACTTATTTCTCCTCCTCCTCAACCTATTTCTCCTCCTCCTCCTCCTCCTGCTTCTCCTTTTACTCCTACTCCTGCTCCTCGTCCAGCTCCTCGTCCAGCTCCTCGTCCAGTTCCTCCTCCTCCTCCTCCTCCTCCTCCTCCTCCTCCTCCTCCTCCTCCTCCTCCTCCTCCTCCTCCTCCTCCTCCTCCTTCTTTTCCTCCTCCGCATCATCATCATCATCATCATCATCATCATCATCATCATCATCATCATCATCATCATCATCATCATCATCATCATCATCATCATCATCATCATCATCATCCTCATCCTCATCCTCATCCTCCCCTTTCTCATCCTCCTGCTCCTCCTTCTCTATGCTCCCCCTGCTCCTCCTGCTC
>JAWQFJ010009688.1:0-2500 GCA_034096865.1 Theodoxus fluviatilis | reverse complement strand
CAATTTGTAATAGTAGGAATGGAAACTTTCCATTCTTACTAACCCAGTTGAAACAACAATTCAGTAGAAATTGAAATTCTCCATTCTGTCTCGTGCTAACTCGAATTAACAGTTATGAGGTAACATTAGGTGATCTGTGGCGTGTCATTATGAATTGTTTGCAATGAAATGTTTGTTATGGTTGATTTAGGAGAGAGAAAAAGTTGACATTTAAAAAAGTATACTCATTTGACATATTTGATTGTCTTGCGAGTTTGTTCTTGTCTTTGATTTAAAGCAGTCATTCAGATATAAAACAACATGCATTTTGTGTGTACACACAGCGTATCAATCAGATGACACTCTCTTTAATAATAAAGCTAAAGGTATCAGCATAAAGAAGATGAACTCAAAATCAATAAACAAATAATAAGCAGTTCCATCTCATCACAGCATACTTTCACAATCATCACAGACAGGCATACTTCCACATTCACTGGCATACTTCTACAATCACTGGCACACTTCCACAACCATCACAGACACTGGCATACTTCCACAATCAGCTCTACATTTTTGCACTGTGTGCCCTTTGGGTGACACTTGGTACAACAGGGGAGTTTCGCACCTTTGCATGGACATCTTTTCGTTTGACAATCTCCCTTGCATTGGCAAACTGTCCTTGCCACAGCTTTGTTCTGCCATCTTGTTGATGCTCGGGATGCCTGAATTAAGGTCACTTCTGGGAGATCATGTGGATCAACATCGTTCAGAGGTGGAAATGCAATGTTGTTCATGTCTACGAGTTCCTCTCCACGAAACCAGTTTTTGATAATGCCTGCAGGACAGTACACTTTATACATGACGGAATCACCACATTCCTTTGTGTCTGAAATATTGCATGTTAGCAAGCGAACATCTGTGTTTGTCCTATCTGCGCTGTGAATTCTCACACCGACAGTGCAGCCTCTTGAGAAATATTTTGTGATTTGTTTCACTTTCTTTTGGTATCTAGTCTCCTGCCGCCTAGCTGCTTTCAGGTAGTTTTTTCTTGCCTCTAGTCGCCCTTCTCTATGCAAAGAACCAGCATCTTCATTTTCCACTATGGTTCTCTTTTTCCAGAGGACAAACTGACCAACTTCAAGAGGTTCTTTCATGGGACTTGCCTGGGTTGGAACAAAAGTGGAAACAAATACTTCGTCAACTGACACAGCAACATGAAAACGTGGATCAACTTTCACACCATGCACAAATTCTCTGTTTGTGTGTTCTATCCCAGCACCAACAATTTGATTGTCAAATAAAAGCAAGCATTCTTTCCCTCTCTTTAGGCCTGCTGTGCTCGTGCCAGAAGTATCAGAGCGTGGAGAATGCACCGTGTTTTCGGGGGCCGTTATCACTCTGGAGGATCCGTGGGGGACCAAAAGTGCAAAACAGGTCAAACAGATGGGCTGCCACTTCTGCAGCTGACTTTGTTTGACTGGCGTATGCTCAGCTAAACTTGGAGAAGCAATCCCTGGCATGCATCACCCATTGGAGGTCGTTATCCGGCATACTCCGGAAATCAATCAGATCTATCTGGACACGGAGCAGAAAGCACTAGTTAATCATAGGCTTTCCCGATGGCAACAGCTTCGGCACCTGGCGTTGTGCACAACTTGTACACGTTTTCAAGAACACGTTGATTGCTTCATGCTTCACACCGGCGTAGTTCTCCTTGACCTCGGTCCATGTTTTATCCCGTCCCCCGTGGCCCACACGAGCATGGCATCTGGCTATGGTGCTGAACAGTTCATCTTTTGTCACCAATGGGCACTTTGTCTTGACGCAAAACACAATGTCCTTGGAATTTGAAGTATGCTCCATCTCTGCATTTGCCTCCTTTTCCCATGGAAAGGGCATTCTCAATCTTGTTGTATCTCTCCTGGCTAAACACGAAATTGTCTTTTTTCGCTGCTGCAAGACTGCTGATATGGTTTTCCAAAATGCTGTAAAATTTCTGTCTCTGTCCTTCATCCTCCATGGTTGATGTGACTTTGTCCCTATCAAATTTCAGACTGAATTGTTCTTGGTTCAATGTGTAGAGCTGTTTTTTTATTTTTTAGGAGCAGCGTTCAAATATGCAGCCAGTATTCAGTGCAGTTATTATAAGCGTCAATCAGATTTGTGTTCACCAAGTAGAAATAACTGCTATAATGCCATAAAAAGTGATTTTGTTTTTTGTTTTTTGGTCTCATTAAAAGTGTTCATAGGAAGTGTTCACATGATCACAGTCAATGCACAAATCCATGATCTGGTTACAAACTGAAGAGTTGTTCAATAAGTGAAACATGAGTACAAATCCAAAATTTGATTTCAATTTCTACTGAATTGTTGTTTCAACTGGGTTAGTAGGAATGGAAAGTTTCCATTCCTACTAGTACAAATGGCAATTTCAATTTCTACTGATAAAACGCCAGGAGGAATGGCAATTGCCATTCTTACTAGTAGGAATGAAAATTTCCATTCTTCCTAGTAGGAT
>JAWQFJ010009686.1:15000-17500 GCA_034096865.1 Theodoxus fluviatilis | reverse complement strand
GTATTCAGCACAAACACATAGTCATGTACACTCCTTACCCCAGGTACTGTACATCCTTGTGTTTTTCTGTCAATTGATAGGCAAATTTTCTATCCACGAGAAGAGCTTGTTGGTAAATAAGGTAGAAGTGGCACTCCTCTCCTTGCAGTTTTACTGGCATCCATTTACAAATAGAACACAAAATATGGAGGACCACATAAAAACCTGTTTCTAACGTGTTTTTCTTGCAATGCACTGTGAACAGACCTTTCAAAAATGCATTGTCATCTTCTATGTGAAAAGATGTGTATTTGGTCCAAATGTAAAATCACGAGAGCTTCATGCTGTGCACATTATTTAAGTTTCGGTGAAAAATGAAAACAGAATGAATGTCATGGATTGTGTATTATTTACTGACATGAGTGATAAGAGCCTGTGCTAATATTATCATTGAGGGCGGTATTCTCTCGACTGTCAAAATGCATCATAGTCAACATTAATTGTATTTGATACAGAATTTCACCAACTCCTCTTTGGCTGCCCGGTGCCACACTTGGCTGCCCGGTGCCACACTTGGCTGCCCGGTGCCACACTTGGCTGCCCGGTGCCACACTTGGCTGCCCGGTGCCACACTTGGCTGCCCGGTGCCACACTTGGCTGCCCGGTGCCACACTTGGCTGCCCGGTGCCACACTTGGCTGCCCGGTGCCACACTTGGCTGCCCGGTGCCACACTTGGCTGCCCGGTGCCACACTTGGCTGCCCGGTGCCACACTTGGCTGCCCGGTGCCACACTTGGCTGCCCGGTGCCACACTTGGCTGCCCGGTGCCACACTTGGCTGCCCGGTGCCACACTTGGCTGCCCGGTGCCACACTTGGCTGCCCGGTGCCACACTTGGCTGCCCGGTGCCACACTTGGCTGCCCGGTGCCACACTTGGCTGCCCGGTGCCACACTTGGCTGCCCGGTGCCACACTTGGCTGCCCGGTGCCACACTTGGCTGCCCGGTGCCACACTTGGCTGAGCTCCTGGAGCGGGCCCCCAAAGTGCAGCAGCCAGGGGTTCCAGCTGATGAGGGGGCATCGAAAGGCTCAGGGCGTATGCTATATGCAGATGTGTAGACGTCTGGCTCTAGAACGTCGAATTCATTTGTTTGATTAAGAAACCGCCACTGATGCCGTCCTGGGAACGGCTCTCCTGTTGACCACTGCATTTGACACTTACAGCCACAACCAGTGCGCGTCAAATAAGACTACTACGTAAGAAATGGATGAGAAGCGTCATCAAGCCATGAACAGGAAGTTTGGCATCTGTGATAAAGGTGTGCATTAGGCAGAGTTAATGATGTCCTGACAGATCATTATTATCAAAACATCACACGGATTTTACAAAAGAAATGAAAAGATACAAGAGTAATTGCAAACCTGGCAAAATGGAGACAGTGCGAAAAGCCCGGAGTACCCGAAACGTTCGCAGAGCAGTGACGTTTGCCACAGAGCTTGAAGCATAGATATTCTCTACGATCAGCGTCACATACCTGAAAGCACAGACGTCGGTACAGGTGATAACACAAACACAATAGGTGCACACTTCCATTCCTATTCCATGCCTCTTAGTTTCCTTTTCAACAGTACAGCGCTTTCAAGATTGAAGTTTCACTATCGGTTTCACTCACTTTGAGGCGTGCAGCTGTAACATCTGACAAAGTATTATGCCGCATTAAAAATTTTTAACAACAAGAAGGGCAAAGCCCATACGACTCACATGCTTGACCTTAACCTTTACATGGCCTTGACCTTCAGGTGACCTTCAAGGTCAAGGTCAAAACTAAAATTAGCAATGACATCATACACTAAGAACTGCTTTGGTCATGCAACACAAAGCTGTTAATTCAAGATATAAGAAGCAAAATGGTGCTTATTGGCACTTTCTACCATGAGATATGGTCACTTTTAGTGGTTCACTACCTCATTTTGGTCACATTTCATAAGGGTCAAAGTGACTTTGACCTTAATGATATGTGACCAAATGTGTCTCATGATGAAAGTATAACATGTGTTCTACAATGTTATGAAGTTTGGAAGAGTTATCCTCCATATTTCAGGGTCAAGGTCACTTCAAAATATGTATACAATCCAACTTTAAAGAGCTCCTGTGACCTTAATCTTGAAGCAAGGTCAAGTTACTGTGTATGTTTTTTGACGCCTTGTCATCCTACACCATCATGCCAAATTGGGTGTTGATAGACTTAACAGTCTCAGAGAAAAATCCAACGTTAACGTTTTTTTATACGGATTACAGGACGCCCGGGCGCCCCAACGCCCGGACGGACGCCCGGACACTCAGACGCCCGGACGGACGACACGGGTGAGTACATAGACTCACTTTTGCTTCGCATGTGAGTCAAAATTTATTTGAACAAGAAGGGCAAAGCCCATATGACTCACGTGCTTGACCTTGACTTTTACATGACCTTCAGGTGACCTTCAAGGTCAAGGCCAATCAACTACACCTAGCAATGACA
>JAWQFJ010009686.1:0-7500 GCA_034096865.1 Theodoxus fluviatilis | reverse complement strand
TCTCTCTCTCTCTCTCTCTCTCTCTCTCTCTCTCTCTCTCTCTGTGTGTGTGTGCATGTGTGTGTGTGTTATAGAGAGAGAGAGAGAGAGAGAGAGAGAGAGAGAGAGACAGACAGACAGACAGACAGACAGACAGACAGACAGACAGACAGACAGACAGACAGACAGACAGACAGACAGACAGACAGACAGACAGACAGACAGACAGACAGACAGACAGACAGACAGACAGACAGACAGACAGACAGACAGACAGACAGACAGAGACATTATATACTCGATAGAATCAAAGTTCTTCAATTTACGCAAAGAAAAACCTAAGTAAATCTGACAGAGTTTTATATACCGTACAGTCAGCCAGGCATTCAAGATCGCAGGCAGGCAGGCAGACGCCACGACAGATGGAATACGCTGAGACTGACGCATCAAATACGATAGTAGCTGACAGCAAGAACAGCCAATGTCAGAGTTACAAATACGCTAATTGCAAAATAGCTGCGCTCTCTCTCTCTCTCTCTCTTTCTCTCTCTTTCTCTCTCTCTCTCTCTCTCTCTCTCTCTCTCTCTCTCTCTCTCTCTCTCACACACACACACACACACACATACACAAACCTACATACACACACACACACACACACGCGCGCGCGCGCGCGCTTTGATTCTCTGTATTCTCCCATCGACACGCTATTCTCTGTAGTCTCCTGTCGACATGATACCCTCTGTATTTTCCCATGGACATGATACTCATTGCAGTCTCCCACCGACATTACCCTCTCTGTATTCGCCCTTGGACATGATATTCTCTATATTCACCCATCGACATGATACTCTCTGTATTCGCCCTTGGACATGATATTCTCTGTATTCGCCCTTGGACACGATATTCTCTGTATTCGCCCTTGGACATGATATTCTCTGTATTCACCCTTGGACATGATATTCTCTGTATTCGCCCTTGGACATGATATTCTCTGTATTCGCCCTTGGACATGATATTCTCTGTATTCGCCCTTGGACACGATATTCTCTGCATTTGCCCTTGGACATGATATTCTCTATATTCACCCATCGACATGATACTCTCTGTATTCGCCCTTGGACATGGTATTCTCTGTATTCGCCCTTGGACACGATATTCTCTGTATTCGCCCTTGGACATGATATTCTCTGTATTCACCCTTGGACATGATATTCTCTGTATTCGCCCTTGGACATGATATTCTCTGTATTCGCCCTTGGACATGATATTCTCTGTATTCGCCCTTGGACATGATATTCTCTGTATTCGCCCTTGGACATGATATTCTCTGTATTCGCCCTTGGACATGATATTCTCTGTATTCGCCCTTGGACATGATATTCTCTGTATTCGCCCTTGGACATGATATTCTCTGTATTCGCCCTTGGACATGATATTCTCTGTATTCGCCCTTGGACATGATATTCTCTGTATTCTCCTATCGATATGATACTCTCTGCATTCTCCTATCGATATGATACTCTCTGTATTCACCCATTGACATGATATTCTCTGTATTCGCCCTTGGACATGATATTCTCTATATTCACCCATCGACATGATACTCTCTGCATTCTCCTATCGATATGATACTCTCTGTATTCACCCATTGACATGATATTCTCTGTATTCACCCATTGACACGATATTCTCTATATTCACCCATCGACATGATACTCTCTGCATTCTCCTATCGATATGATACTCTCTGTATTCACCCATCGACATGATACTCTCTGTATTCACCCATTAACACGATATTCTCTGTATTCACCCATTGACATGATATTCTCTGTATTCACCCATTGACACGATATTCTCTGTATTCACCCATTGACACGATATTCTCTGTATTCACCCATTGACACGATATTCTCTGTATTCACTCTTGGACATGATATTCTCTATATTCATCCTTGGACATGGTATTCTCTATATTCACCCATTGACACGATATTCTCTGTATTCACCCTTGGACATGATATTCTCTATATTCACCCATTGACACGATATTCTCTGTATTCACCCATCGACATGGTACTCTCTGTATTCACCCATTGACACGATATTCTCTGTATTCACCCATTGACACGATATTCTCTGTATTCACCCATTGACACGATATTCTCTGTATTCACCCATTGACACGATATTCTCTGTATTCACCCATTGACATGATATTCTCTGTATTCACCCTTGGACATGATACTCTCTCGACATGACACTTATTTTCCCATCGACATAATACTCAAAGCATTGTCCCATTGACAGGATACTCATTGCATTTTCCCATTAGCATGATACTCATAGCATTGTCCCATTGACATGATACTCATAGCATTGTCCTATCCACATGATACTCATAGCATTGTCCCATTGGCATGATACTCATTGCATTTTCCCATTGGCAGGATATTTATAGCATTGTTCCATTGAAATGATACTCATAGCGTTGTCCCATTGACATGATACTCATAGCATTGTCCCATTGGCATTATACTCATAGCATAACCCCATCGGCATGATACTCATGGCATTGTCCCATTGGCATGATACTCTCTGCACTTTTTTGGCCATCGACATGGTACTTACTCTGACAATTCCGTGATATTGGTTTCGGGAAGTGCCAGGAAGACGCAGTTGACCAGAATTGTCAGTACAATGATGTAGTCAAAAAACTGGTTGGTCAAGATTTTGATGGCCGCTCGTCGGAGAGGGTTCCATGGCATCAGGAGGAAGAAAGATGGTGTTGCAGAGAAGCGGTAGATGCACTTCTTTTTTATTCGTCTGTTGATGACGACAAAGGACTGCCAAAAACAAAACAAAAATGCCACATTAGAAGACGATAACATGAGTTGTAAATTCAGACAGCGTGACCATCAAATCAATGCTTGAAGTATGACGTTGGACAGCCAACTTGACGGTATATACACTGAACTGATTTCTGCAACAATACAATAGTTTAGCTTACAATAGTTCAATACTGGAGGCAATCCCTGTTCAAAGTGGCCTTCAGAGAGTTCTCCTCATCATCCAATGACAAGCGTTTTTCTTTTCATGCATAAGTAAAGCGTGGTAGGCCTACATGTACTAAACTTTATTTCAAACTTTTTTTTGCAGTTTACAATGAATGAAGCTAATCTTTCGATCTGAATCTGGCTTTGCAGAATAGTGCAAAGACACTATCTAATAGATATTTGAATAGTGTTAAGCGACTGAATAATTCCTGTCAAAACAACACGCTGAGTACAAACAGAGGACCAAAGCAAGAATGCTTCAATAGAACTCAGTCGGAAGCAGTACTTCTCCCCTTTACATCAACCATCCGAAAATACATTTTGAAAACACTAATACAGTAGTCGCCGCTTATAAAACACGCGGTTAATAAAAACAGCCGTTTTTTAAATACAGTTGGTCCGGTCCGGATTTACCACTATATAACCTATGTAAAATTCCGCCGGTTAATAAATACAGGCGCCGTTTAATAAAAACACTTTCTGTTCTTTTTCTCGCTGTTCGGAGGGTCAGAGTCAATCTCTGGTTGTGAATTCTTGTCAGCAAACCGTTAAATGACAACTAAAGACGCTTCAGCCTTTGTGTGAACAGTGATTACACTCTTGTCAGCAAACCGTCAGATGTCAATTCAACACTGTCTAGTCTCGCTGGATAAGCAGTGAAACAGAAAATGGCTTTAACTTCAGCTCCAAAGAAAAGACAAGAAGGGCAAAGCCCATACGACTCACATGCTTGACCTTGACCTTTATATGACCTTGACCTTCAGGTGACCTTCAAGGTCAAGGTCAAACAACTAAACCTACCAATGAGATCATACACTAAGAAATGCTTTACACATTTTCCTACCAAAATACATGTGACCTTGACCCAAGGTCAAGGTCATCCAAGGTCATGCAACACAAAGCTGTTAATTCAAGACATAGGAAGCACAATGGTGCTTATTGGCACTTTCTACCATGAGATATGGTCACTTTTAGTGGTTCACTACCCCATTTTGGTCACATTTCATAAGGGTCAAAGTGACCTTGACCTTGATCATTTGTGACCAAATGTGTCTCATGATGAAATTATAACATGTGCCCCACATAATTATTAAGTTTGAAACAGTTATCTTCTACACTTCAGGGTCAGGGTCACTTCAAAATATGTATACAATCCAACTTTGAAGAGCTCCTGTGATCTTGACCTTGAAGCAAGGTCAACCAAACTGGTATCAAAAGATAGGGATTACTTTGCCCTATATACCATATATAGGTCAGGTATCCAATCTCAAAAACTTCAGAGAAAATTGAGAAAATGTGAAAAATGACTGTTTTTAGACAACATTTATGGCCCCTGCGACCTTGACCTTGAAGCAAGGACAAGTCACTGTGTATGTTTTTTGAGGCCTTGTCATCATACACCATTATTCCACATTTGGTATTGATAGACTTAATAGTCTCCGAGAAAAATCCAACGTTAAAGTTTTCGGACGCCCGGACGCCCGGACGCCCGGACGGACGAAAAGGGTGAGTACATAGACTCACTTTTGCTTCGCATGTGAGTCAAAAAAGAACAGAAATGACACCCAAAGACAATGTGGAAGAAGAAGTCCCCACCCCGACTAATTCTCAGATGAGACAAGCGCTGCAAGTCCTCAGAATGGGACTTGAGAGGAGGGGGTTTGAACACGACTATATGGGGGAGGAGATACGTGACTTTTTGCGCAAACAGCCCATGGGTCAGATGACCATGGAACAATGCTTCGACAAACTGTGATGTGATGTGTACTTTTCATGCATGACTTTTTGTATTACATGTACATATATCTCGGTTGTAATCAGCTTAGTTTGTACGCGTGCCTCGATCTTCTTACCTTTCGTTACTGATGGACATGTTCAACATGCAAACGATTAATAAAAACGCCGCTTATTAAAACACTTTTGTTCGGTCCCAATGTGTTTTTAATAAGCGGCGACTACTGTAAAAGATTTTGAACAAAAAAAGTACATGCAAACGGATCGGAGAAGCATGAACAAAGCAATGATTGAAAAGCAGATGGAGTATGTGACAAGACTCCGACTTCTTTCTAATTACCGAAAGGAAACGCACAATGGATATTTGTCATAGTATCGGTTGAACTAGTCGCTCTTTATCTTTGTTTGGTTTTGTATTTTAACTCATGCTTGCTTGTTTTCAGAAAAGGGCCAATGATGGAAGGCACAAAGAGCGACAAGCATAAATATACTAAGTGCGCGCACGCATGCACCAATGCACACAGACACAGGTACATTTGTACAGACGCAAATACGAGCCCGCGCACACAAAGAGAAACGATACAAAACGTCATAATGTTGGAGACCGTGCATTGATCTTGGCGCTCTGAAAGTTTACAGTAAAGTTAATGTTTAGAATAAATCTCTTTCCGAAGAGATGCTCCACGCATAAAACTGACTGACTTCCAGCCTTGTCCCACCGAGCCAAGCATTTATCCCCACAACAATCTGACAAAGCAAGCAGCAGAAAGAAAAACCTGCCTTTTTTCTGCTGAAGAACTCGGTGGATCTAAAGCAGAGGACGTAGAATATGGCCTGGCAGACAGCATAGAAGGGCCAGAACCGCTCGATGATGGCGTAGATGGCCTCCCCACTGGTCTGGTCTATGTACTTGTGTACCCACTTTGCCATCAGCTCCAGGCAAGTTTTGGCAGTCCTGCAACACAGAGACAGACACTCCAGCTTGGAAAGAAAGCAAGCCACCAACTTTCAACTGCTGTTGTTGTGTCAAAGCAGAGATTTGCAGTCCTGCAACACAGAGACAGACACTCTAGCTTTGAAAGAAAGCAAACCAATAACTTTCAACTGCTGTTGTTGAGTCAAAGCAGAGATCTGCAATTTGGCGACAGAAAGATGCAAACTCCAGTTTATAAACAGATCCAAAAAGAAAACAAAACAAAGAGCAGCAGCCACTTACATCAACCGCTATGGGTCATAGCAATGTTGAAGACTTGGCTGCCCTACAAGACACATGCACACTATCTTGTACAATAACGAAACCAGCAACATTATCCACTAGAACTCATCTAGTGCCTCACATTGTATTTTCCAATAGATTCTGTGTTAACAATCAAAAACAAAAAAGACAAAAGGCAGAAATAAAATTTCCCCTACAGGTCACATCATCATTTCCCTCTGCACAGTACATTATCATTTTTTTTAAGGAATGAAGCTGAATGGTTCCATCTACAATCTGCATTGTCTAATGAAAACCTGGCACCCCAATGTCTCAAAATCATAACGAGGCTCAAATTTCCTGTACCAGAAGGAACACAGCATGCTAGGAGATATCCAGGCAGAATTGGGGACTGCAGACTTTCTGGATATGGATGGTAACCATATTAGAACCTACTGGATATTAACAGTGCCTGTGCTAAGGACAGAGGTCTTGTTAGATGTGGACATTGGCTATCCCATGAACTGAGGTCTTATTAGTCATGAACAGTGGCTATACTATGAACTGAGGTCTTATTAGATATGAACAGTGGCTATCCCATGAACTGAGGTCTTATTAGACATGAACAGTGGTGAACGTGTTGAGCGCCTTGAGATTGCCTTTGGGTGTGAGATTGGCGCTATATAAGAGCCAAAATACATACATACATACATATACTATGAACTTAGGTCTTATTAGATATGAACAGTGGCTATACCATGAACTGAGGTCTTATTAGACATGAACAGTGGCTATACTATGAACTTAGGTCTTATTGGATATGAACAGTGGCTATACTATGAACTTAGGTCTTATTAGATATGAACAGTGGCTATACCATGAACTGAGGTCTTATTAGACATGAACAGTGGCTATACCATGAACTGAGGTCTTATTAGACATGAACAGTGACTATACCATGAACTGAGGTCTTATTGGATATGGACAGTGGCTACAATATACTACTAACTGATGCCTTATTAGATATGAACAGTAGCTATACAGGAACCATCTGTAGACTTACTGGACATGGAGAGTAGCTACCGCTAAGCACGGAAGACTTACTGGGAATGAACAGCAGCTGTACTAGGAACTGAAGACTTGTTGGATGTGGACAATGGCTATTCAGAAATGAAAGCCCTAACACAGAGGGACCAAAGGGGTGCCAAGGACAGCATACTTACTCAATGGGGACAAAAGCTGCACTTGCCAGGAAGCTGCCAAGGTAGGCAGCAGCTGCCCTCCGCGTCTGCAGCTCTCCGTCGTCGTCTCTCTGGATGAAGTTCCACAGCTCATCCACAAAGTGCCTGCAGAACCACTGTAGCAAGAACAAAAACAGCAAAGACAAATCATAAACACAGGCACTATCGGCAGGAAATGAAAAAAGAAAACTAGGACCTCTTTCATGAGACTGCAATGAGCAACTGCAACATGGTACACTCTTTTATAATAATAATAATAATAATGAATAGCATTTGTATAGCGCACTTCTCTACA
>JAWQFJ010009684.1:10000-18029 GCA_034096865.1 Theodoxus fluviatilis | reverse complement strand
GGTGATAAGTTTATATATAAAACCACAACTTTACCTTTACCTTTATACCTGTACCATCTATGAGCAAGGCCTTTGATGGTAACTGTTGGGGGTAGATTGTGAAGTGCTTTGAGCACCGGGTGTGTGCGTTTTCCTATAATATTTTTGCTGCAGATTTCATGCCATTGTGTTGTCATTTCTTTAATCATGGTCCATAGCTTCCATGTGGCTAGCTATGTGAGGAATTGGAGTCATCAGAGCATTTGAAAGCACATTAAACCCCTTAAACTTTGAGTCTATGTGAGACCATCTACTTTCTGTACTTCAGGGTGGTGATGATGCAGATGGTGCATGCAATCCTGTCTCATGAGTTGGACCAAGAAGGAAATCCCTCTGTCAGCAGCTTGAAGCACCTTGCCCCCATCTTTGTGGAGGCTGTTGAGGACTTGATGAAGTCCGCCCCTCACTCTGTTGAGGATAACCAGGTTTGTGTCTCTGCAGTGTATCATACAGCATGAGCAGCTTGACATCTCACTCTGTAGCTGGAATGCTGTGGATCTCGCTTTGTTGGATCTTTCTGGCTCAGTAGCACTTGTTCAGCTGACTCCATAGGGCCCATGCAAAATCAGTGTGTACCATGGATGTGGGTCAGGCCAGAGACTCATGTGTTGGCACCTAAAGGGTTTTGCATATCAAATGGCTATCCCTTTTCTTTATATTTACATAGAGGCATTGTGTAGATATGATGTTTTTGTTATCCCTCAAACATTCACAGTGCCTCCTGGAGTGACTCATGATTTTATGTTTCCTTTTGTTTACATTTCAAAGCCTTCTTGATTGAGAATACATTCAGCAGAACTGAATAATGACATCAATACAGATTTTTGAAAATGCAACCAGCTGATCAACATGAGTTATAGCAAGATTTTGTGCTCTATTTACCTCAGATGAAGTCCATGAGATTATTCCTGGAGAACCTGTGCATCATCACCAGTGATGAATTTTCCCATGACCCCTACTGTGAAGATCAAGGCCTTCTTGAAAGTGCTTTGAGAAAGTTGAATCCCCATGTTCCCTTCCCCTCCAGCCCTAGTCTCTCCTCTTTGCTGTATTCATAGCTCTCTCTTGGGAGCCTGTCCTCATTCCTCTGCCTCTCCCTTTGTTCTTTGTCTCTTAGCACATTGCTAACCCTGTACTCCACCCCCATCCCTGTACACACCCATCCCCTACCCCACACTGGCACCCCCACCCAACCCCTAATACTACCCCTCACCCTACCCCAACCCTCTCACCCCCACCCCTCCTCATCTGGGATTCTCTACGCTCTACTTCCTATTTGATGTTGAAGTGTTTGCTTGTCTCCCTATATTTTAATTACTAGGTGCATAGCTACAGTTCTTTAGGCAGTGTTGACAGCTAATAACTGGTTGTCTGACAAAAGTGCAATCGAAGCATTGATGATATACACTTATGCCTAATATCATCCCCATATGGCCATGCTCCATTCTGGTTGCCTTTTTCACATTGGCTCTGACTGCCCGGCAAAGATATAGACATGCTCTGCAGTTTTCCTACTTAAAGTTGTAATTCTAAAATAAGCAACTGTGTAGAGATCAACATGCAGTATCATGTATACATATCATCCAATGAAACTATCAAGAAACACTCTATGTTTAGACACACATATTTGGTCCTGACCATTCAGCGTGGCTGAGACTAGTGGATATAGTCTCAGCAACAGGTTGGTCAGGTGATAGCCTTAATTCTTCCATAACATGCATACCACCGCTCTGAACACAGCCACGCTGATTGCCATATCACATCATGAGTGTATTCCTCCGCTTGTTGTGATACACTCGATACTGGCAGCCATCTTTTCGTCAATTCATTTTCTAAACATCGATTTCCCATGAATGTAATACTTGTATGCGGTAAAATTCGAATCACAAGAGTGTAATATTGTGAACTCTACTAATTATAAGGACTTTGAATACAACAGCAATATTTATACTTTATTGAGCGAGTAATGTAACCAATCCCGTCTGCAGAATCATTTGGACCGATACACACAGAAACCCGATGAGTGCTTTTGCTGATGAGGAATCATTAATTTAATGTATGCTTAGAAGGATTAAACTTAGAAAAACTGCTTCTGAGCTATCCGATAATATCGAACTTCGGAATCGGACGGATTCCTACAGAAGAAACTTCCATTCGATTAACGTTCAACACAGACGGAATGTAGGTTAAATCACTTACTGACTCCATCAGTCGATACACGAATGATCGAAGTGTGGAGCTCGTCAAACAGTGTGAAGGCAGTTAGACCACAGGTTCCGGCCAGAAAGCAATTACTTGCGAGAGTATAACCATAGATTCACGAAACCAGCCCAGAGCCATAGGAATCCTTTTCGCTGCGTTTATAGTAGGTCCAAAGATTGCGTGTATTACTATATACACAATTGCACGTGCTCAAGGCAGTTTGCAACCTTTTAGACGACGTTCGCGCTAAAAGTAGTTCTCAAATGATTTCCTGAAAATCTCATAGATTAGTTTAATTAGAACACCAAATTTGTGTTTATCTATCGGGATAAATAATTGGAATGAAATAGAATCGCCTCTTTTTACTTTCAATGGTCTTCTGATCATGTTGAATTTTGATTGGTAAAATCATTGGAATGTGGAGCTGAAGTCACGTGACCAACCTGTGTCAGAGATACTATATCTCTGTGTTCAGAATGGGTCCTGACATGCAGCTCTGCCTCAAAGCAGTGGTTTGACTTCTAAATTTAGAACATTGTCAGACAAGGAAAATATGAGGGAGCAGCTGGGGAGGAGCTGACACTAGTTGGTTTAGGAATGGCAGTGCAGGACATTATGATTTAAATGGTGATTTAGAACCTCAGTCTCAATAGAAGCATTTATGATCTCAACTTAATTTTAAAAGTTTTTTAAATGAAATTTTCTGATAAAGTATGCTGTTCACACAATGAATTGGTATACTTGAAGGGGGGGGGGGCTCTCCCCTACACGGGTGTACAGATTACATTCATACCAAGTTGCACTTCTTAATGTTCAGTAGTTTGAATACACAGTGCACGAATGCATACTAGGGATACTGCAAGAAAGGAATCTACTACTAAAATCATGAAATCGATGGCTCTACAACCGGGAGGAAAAGCAGTTTGATTCTCACTGCACGTGAAGGAGAGAGGCTAAACGGCTAGCACTGCCCGTACCCCAGCACACCATAACAATTCATCCCCATGCACTCTGGTTAGGAATCACCCTAATTAGTCACCCAGCTCTGGACTATTCTTTCAAAGTAACGGATAAAGTCTGTGGATGAGGAATAAAAGGATAACGAACACTCAAGTCTGGGAGAGTGGAAGAAGTGCACCAAGCAACATTAATGTCTGCGGCTTCGCTCAATCGTGGAAGAGCAGGGGGTGCTTTTTGCAGTGCTGTGAACTGCAGTAATGCCAGATTGAAGGAAAGTTGCAGAGAAAAATCCTTTTTTCGTTTCCCTTTAGATGAGGCAATGTGCCAAGTATGGGTACAAAATTATCGGCGTGCAGACCTAATGGATAGATAGATCAGTATTTGCACAAAGTCTACCATCTGTGTTCTGACCATTTAAAAGCAAGCCAATTCACAGCGCCGGAAAAGAAGAGACTGAATTGGAATGCAGTTCCAACAGTATTTGATGTACCCAATCCATGCAGTTCCAACAGTATTTGATGTACCCAATCCATGCAGTTCCAACAGTATTTGATGTACCCAATCCATGCAGTTCCAACAGTATTTGATGTACCCAATCCATGCAGTTCCAACAGTATTTGATGTACCCAATCCATGCAGTTCCAACAGTATTTGATGTACCCAATCCATGCAGTTCCAACAGTATTTGATGTACCCAATCCATGCAGTTCCAACAGTATTTGATGTACCCAATCCATGCAGTTCCAACAGTATTTGATGTACCCAATCCATGCAGTTCCAACAGTATTTGATGTACCCAATCCATGCAGTTCCAACAGTATTTGATGTACCCAATCCATGCAGTTCCAACAGTATTTGATGTACCCAATCCATGCAGTTCCAACAGTATTTGATGTACCCAATCCATGCAGTTCCAACAGTATTTGATGTACCCAATCCATGCAGTTCCAACAGTATTTGATGTACCCAATCCATGCAGTTCCAACAGTATTTGATGTACCCAATCCATGCAGTTCCAACAGTATTTGATGTACCCAATCCATGCAGTTCCAACAGTATTTGATGTACCCAATCCATGCAGTTCCAACAGTATTTGATGTACCCAATCCATGCAGTTCCAACAGTATTTGATGTACCCAATCCATGCAGTTCCAACAGTATTTGATGTACCCAATCCATGCAGTTCCAACAGTATTTGATGTACCCAATCCATGCAGTTCCAACAGTATTTGATGTACCCAATCCATGCAGTTCCAACAGTATTTGATGTACCCAATCCATGCAGTTCCAACAGTATTTGATGTACCCAATCCATGCAGTTCCAACAGTATTTGATGTACCCAATCCATGCAGTTCCAACAGTATTTGATGTACCCAATCCATGCAGTTCCAACAGTATTTGATGTACCCAATCCATGCAGTTCCAACAGTATTTGATGTACCCAATCCATGCAGTTCCAACAGTATTTGATGTACCCAATCCATGCAGTTCCAACAGTATTTGATGTACCCAATCCATGCAGTTCCAACAGTATTTGATGTACCCAATCCATGCAGTTCCAACAGTATTTGATGTACCCAATCCATGCAGTTCCAACAGTATTTGATGTACCCAATCCATGCAGTTCCAACAGTATTTGATGTACCCAATCCATGCAGTTCCAACAGTATTTGATGTACCCAATCCATGCAGTTCCAACAGTATTTGATGTACCCAATCCATGCAGTTCCAACAGTATTTGATGTACCCAATCCATGCAGTTCCAACAGTATTTGATGTACCCAATCCATGCAGTTCCAACAGTATTTGATGTACCCAATCCATGCAGTTCCAACAGTATTTGATGTACCCAATCCATGCAGTTCCAACAGTATTTGATGTACCCAATCCATGCAGTTCCAACAGTATTTGATGTACCCAATCCATGCAGTTCCAACAGTATTTGATGTACCCAATCCATGCAGTTCCAACAGTATTTGATGTACCCAATCCATGCAGTTCCAACAGTATTTGATGTACCCAATCCATGCAGTTCCAACAGTATTTGATGTACCCAATCCATGCAGTTCCAACAGTATTTGATGTACCCAATCCATGCAGTTCCAACAGTATTTGATGTACCCAATCCATGCAGTTCCAACAGTATTTGATGTACCCAATCCATGCAGTTCCAACAGTATTTGATGTACCCAATCCATGCAGTTCCAACAGTATTTGATGTACCCAATCCATGCAGTTCCAACAGTATTTGATGTACCCAATCCATGCAGTTCCAACAGTATTTGATGTACCCAATCCATGCAGTTCCAACAGTATTTGATGTACCCAATCCATGCAGTTCCAACAGTATTTGATGTACCCAATCCATGCAGTTCCAACAGTATTTGATGTACCCAATCCATGCAGTTCCAACAGTATTTGATGTACCCAATCCATGCAGTTCCAACAGTATTTGATGTACCCAATCCATGCAGTTCCAACAGTATTTGATGTACCCAATCCATGCAGTTCCAACAGTATTTGATGTACCCAATCCATGCAGTTCCAACAGTATTTGATGTACCCAATCCATGCAGTTCCAACAGTATTTGATGTACCCAATCCATGCAGTTCCAACAGTATTTGATGTACCCAATCCATGCAGTTCCAACAGTATTTGATGTACCCAATCCATGCAGTTCCAACAGTATTTGATGTACCCAATCCATGCAGTTCCAACAGTATTTGATGTACCCAATCCATGCAGTTCCAACAGTATTTGATGTACCCAATCCATGCAGTTCCAACAGTATTTGATGTACCCAATCCATGCAGTTCCAACAGTATTTGATGTACCCAATCCATGCAGTTCCAACAGTATTTGATGTACCCAATCCATGCAGTCCCAACAGTATTTGATGTACCCAATCCATGCAGTCCCAACAGTATTTGATGTACCCAATCCATGCAGTTCCAACAGTATTTGATGTACCCAATCCATGCAGTTCCAACAGTATTTGATGTACCCAATCCATGCAGTCCCAACAGTATTTGATGTACCCAATCCATGCAGTCCCAACAGTATTTGATGTACCCAATCCATGCAGTTCCAACAGTATTTGATGTACCCAATCCATGCAGTTCCAACAGTATTTGATGTACCCAATCCATGCAGTTCCAACAGTATTTGATGTACCCAATCCACTGATGCCGATGACGACAAGGAAACCTGTTCTGAAAGACAAGTCCCCCAGCAAGAAAGAGAAGCGGTGTGCTGCAACTTCTGCAGACTACCACAAAGAACATGAGACTGAAAGTTTAGGATCTGTTGATCCCAAAGAACCCAGCAATGAGACACATACCAAAAGTGGACAATTTGAAGAGAAAACTTGATAACGCTCGGAACCATGTTTTGTACAGAAGAAAGAAGAGAGCCAGGAATGCAAAAGAAAAGTTACAATTAAAAGAGGAAGCTGCAGGAACACAACATGCACCTATGCCAACAGAGAAGCTGGAAAAGATATTCTCAGAATTCTTACTTATCCTTTTCGACACTGCAGTTTCTGTGTAGCCTGCTTCTTGTCTACCGGAGAAGGCAAGGTCGCGGATGGAAAGATAGAGACAAAACTGCTCCCTGTGGATGGACTGGGAAGTTTCCAGAATGGATCGCCTGCACAGGTAGGTGTACATTATAACTCTATTTATTTAAATATTATAGATAAAGCTTGCCTAATATCTTTAGAAAAAGTACAGAAAATGAAAAGAACGTTGTGACTCTGTGTGTGTGTGTGTGTGTGTGTGTGTGTGTGTGTGTGTGTGTGTGTGTGTGTGTGTGTGTGTGTGTGTGTTCGTTTATCTGATGAGCCATCGTGTTTCGTGCAGCCGCTGCCGAAGCCATTTCGGAGAGAATTCTGTCAATGTAATCGCTTTCGCTCACGAGCACAAAGAGGGAGTGAACCATCTTGGTATGTGAGATATTTGTTTCAACCACCAACACTGGCAAGCCTGTCACGCTCAATGCAGGGCAGAGCTGTGTGGAGATTATTTAACTTTATCCAGACAGAAAGTTTGCTGCCTTCTGTGGAACTGCCCTCCTTTCCCCAAGTCAAGTAGCCCTCATAAGCCTATCCTATATATGCCTTGTAAGGGTGGGGTTAGTTTAGGATGGTAGGGTGGATGAATGGAGAGTTTCCATATCCGAGCTGCTGGTAATACACACACATTTATACATGTGTGCGTGTGTGTGTGTGTGTGTGTGTGTTTGTCCGTCCGTAAGTGTGTGTGTGTGTGTTTGTGTGTGTGTGTGTGTGTGTGTGTGTGTGTGTGCGTGTGTGTGTGTGTGTAAGAGAGAGAGAGAGAGAGAGAGGGGGGGGGGGGGGGGGGGGAGAAAACAAACGAATGTTTTATTTTTATATAGCCATCTGCCCATCACAACTTGTTCACAGCATTCGGCCATAGCAATTCCAATTGCATCTTGTCTTCACTTGAAAGCATGATATAAGTACGTAGCTCGATCTCTGTTGCACAGCTTTTGTCTCCTGAACTGACAGAACACATAGGGCTTCAACATTTGCTACATTCATCCAGTCACTGATAAACCTTCGCCTCAAATCTTCATACATGATGGAGATTCCATCAGAAATGAATTTCAGTCTCATCTGCATCGTAACAAGCTGGGTACAAAAAAGGCATTATCGTTGGGTTTTTTCATATCTGAATCTGTGGACGAAAAGATTGCTAAAACCTGTGCAAAAATGAATACATGTAATTTCGTCATGGAATATTTTCTTGTCCAATAGATACAGGTGATTTTCTCTCAACTAGGTGGATTTGAACAATCGATAAAAC
>JAWQFJ010009684.1:0-5000 GCA_034096865.1 Theodoxus fluviatilis | reverse complement strand
GCCCCCTCACCCCCATCTCCCTATGGACCCATTCTCTGACCCATCCCAGGGATGGGGGACAGGGGGTGCCTCGCTCTTCTAAGCATGTTAATCTGACCAATGGGAGACGTGTGGAAGGTGGTCCCCTTGAATTTGAAATTGCCAAAACGCCCTTGTCTCATCCCGCCGCTAGAGGGCTCTTGCATAGTGCGTCTGCAAGTGGAGCTTGGCGGCGGCAATTCCCCAGTGCAGTCTTGCAAATTTGGGAATCCTTTTAATCTTTGAGAAATGATTTTGAGTGGTGTTATTGACTGAAGGCATTCAGAGGTGAGTCCATGCTTTGATTTTTGATAATGTTTGGAGATTGTTGTTTAATGGAATGAATCGCAGAAATTGTGTTTAATCGACATATTTGACAATAATCTTGGAGTCTTTTACAAGTTTTAGTTTTACTAAGTCAAGCAGGGTGGCTGGGTGCGTGGCCTGACCACATTGTTACTGTATTCAGACAAGTTACTAACCATTGCGTCTCAAATTGACAAAAAGTAAGATGGATGGAGTTGTTTGTGTGGTAGGAAGCGGTTCAGAGTGACCTCCCTGGACGGGAAGGTCGCGAGGGGGGGCGTTGGCTGCCGGGATGTGTGACCGCTGGTCAGGGAATGCGGGGGCTTTCTATCACGCGACCAGGGGCAAGAGAGCGACAGAGGCGTGAGGAGAGAGCGAGAGAGAGAGAGGGAGAACAAAGGGCCAGAGCAGAGCTAGCAGAGATCGAGTGTTGGGCGGCTGCAGCTAGTGACCACGCTACAGAGCAGAGGTAAGTGCACGATTTGGAATGACTTGAGTGTCAGCCATGGGTTAGCCCACTGTTATTAACCCTTCAGGCGGATTTCCCCTCCTTTCTCTGCATGCGTGAACGAACTCATTGCAGAATCTGTGTGCTTTTCGACCATGGTGGCGGCATTGGTCAGTAATGGCGGCTAATGGCTACCACATGGGCGAAGGCGGTCACTACCAAATTTGTATGATTTAGCCCAGATAGACATGAGTATTTTCTGTAATGGATAAAAATGTATTAAGTTAAATGCAGCCTGTGCTGGACATGTCACCAGTGTCGAGTGTGGTCTGTGGAATTGACAGGTTTTTATTCCATGACTTTAATTACTTGGTGCAATATCTTTGAAAATGTGCAGTTCACGTAGTATTTTCCATAGTTGTTTTTAAGATTCTCTATCTAATGTAGTATTTATAATATACACTTTTTCCTCAGTGTGGTCTGTGTATACGACAGTTGTGACAACAGTTGCGTCTGTCCAGATTCATTATCATGTAGGCCTATCGTGTTGAGTAGAAGTTATGAATGCCATAATTAATTGGCAGGCATTGCTGAACTCTCGTGAGTTCTCCAAGTATGTGAGTGTCATAATCTCTAGAAAATTTTCCCAAATAAATCATGGTTAAGAATCCGATTACTTCGTCCCAATATAACATCATAAGATTTGAACCAGGACGCAATCTTTGCCCCAAATGTCGGTTAGGCAGAACTTTATAAAATACAAATTGCAGACCGCACTAAGAATATTAAAATTTAAATGAGAAAGAGAATTTAATATTATAAAATAACTGGAATCGGTGTGAATTGTACATTTTCAAATACAAAAGACCAAAATCAAATGATGTCAGACTGAGAACACGCAGCTGGCGGTTCCACACGAAACTACTAGCTGTAACACTGACAGGTTAATTAAATTTAACGCAGTCACTAGTAAAAAATGCTTTTTCAGTAAGGAATATACTTGTCCTACTGATTGCATGTGTCTATGTGGGACTAGGGTCTCTGTGTGTGTTTGTACGTGTTTGTAGGTATCGTGCACAGGCGTGAGTCTGTTTTTTGTCTACGCGCTCATATGCACACGCACTCACACACATACATACACACACACACACATACACGCTCACACACATATACGTCACCGATAAATCGCCGTTGTGAATACGGGCCCTGGTCAGCTTGCCTTACACAAATGAGGGGGGGGGGGTGAGGGTGGAGAGAGGTCTGACATACAGGATGGGGGCGTGTGTGGGAAGAGACAGAAGCAGGGATAACTGAACAGAGGTTGAAAACAGTAGATGTGCAATAGACTTGGTGATAGGTGTTCATGTGTTCTTTCACTCATGAAAATCTATCCCTGTTGGCCTGACAGGAGGGCGGGTCTGCACACCGGTTGGAAAGGCTGCAGTCCACCAAGGTCAGCCTGCTCCAGAAGATCTCCCTGCTCAAACAACAAATCCACCACATCAACATAGACACTGACAAGAGTGAGGCGCTCAGAGAGGTGAGCAAAAATGTGCACAGAACATGCAGGCACACAAGCACACACACACATACACTCAAACATTCAGACTCACGCACGCACACATATAATGCACCAAACACACACCCAGGCACACAAATAAACACGCACCTTCAAACACAGGCACACACTCACACACAGCGCCTTTTTACGCGTCTTTTTTATTGTGTGCATGCTTTATGTATGCACTATTAAGCCAACTTATGATGGACGCGTTCCTGTATGAGTACATGTTGATACATGTACTTGGATAGCCTACATAACTTTTATGTCGTTATCACTCCTGCCAGTCCCCCTTATCTTGATCTCTTTTCACTCAAGCACTGCATCATGAAACTCAAAACTCACCGTTAATCATATCTGGAGATAATTCCTCTTCTTTGGCAATTTCTTCTCTCTCTGGGACACCTTGAGGCCAAAGGATTCCGGCATAGGGGTGGGGAATGGCGGTGTGTGTTGTGTGTGTGTGTGTGTGTGTGTGTGTGAGAGAGAGAGAGAGAGAGAGAGAGAGAGAGAGAGAGAGAGAGAGAGAGAGGGGGGGGGGGGAACTGAAGGAAGGGAAGAGAGAATGAGAGTAAGAGGGTGGGCGGGTGATTGGGAGAGAGAGAGAGAGAGAGAGAGAGAGAGAGAGAGAGAGAGAGAGAGAGAGAGAGAGAGAGAGAGAGAGATGGTGGACAGCAAAGAGATTATTGCACTGTGTACATTAAAACTCACAGTGCGCTTGTGTTATCCTCAATAGGGCACAGACGCTTTCTGGTAGTCCTGAAGACACTCAGTAAAATAAATCAGTTTATGCCTCTTATGCTCACACACACACGCAGACACTCAGGGACCTATACACCCCCACCCTCCACCCCAAGATAGCATGAAAACGTTTTAAAAACATGTTTTGAATGTTTTCCAGAAACCTTTGCACAAACTTTCAAAAATGTTTTCGTGCACATTTTTATTATTGTTTTAGAAACCCCTCTTGTAAACAAAAATCAAACCAATATAAAACGTTTAAAAATGTTTTATAATGGTTTGAATTTGGTTGCTTTTCCGTTTACAAGAACCATTTCTTAAACGTTAATGAAATGCACAGGGAAACATTTAGAAAACGTTTCCTGCACATGTTAATCAAATGCTTCTGGAAAACATAAAAATGTTTTAAAACATTTATTGGCAGAAAAAGCAAGTTCTTGAGGATGTGCTCAGATTAGTAATAAATCAGGACAAAAAAAATGATTTCTCTATTGACATAAACATACATTTAATTCAGAATTTGACAAGAAAGAAATGTGAATATCATAACAATATATGCACAGTAATCATGAACAAGATGAAAATATTGCAGTTTTGTGTTGCATGTGCCTTGGGGCATGTCATGGGCAACTTTAAATTTAAAATGGAATTGAATAATAAAATTTTCCAAATCTAATTTCCAGACCAAAAGAGCTACAGAAAATCTTATTGCAAATTTGGAATTGGCGCGCCTCAAGGATGAAAAACAAAATCAACTGTCATTGCATTTTATTTAATTTGAAAATTTGAAAATTGCACTGGAGTACTCTGCAATGGTTAAACTTACAGAAAATCTGACCACACGTTTTGATTTAGTGTGCCTCAAGGATGCAGAAAAATAGTGATTCATTAAATTTCTAATTGAATTCAATACATTTAATGAAAATTATTTTTTATATGTAAGGAAATTACTCAAGAACAAGAAATGCTACAGAAAATTTTATTATAGATATGCATTGAGCATGCGCAACTGTAAATTTAAAGTTGGATTTAATTAAATGTTAATTCATTAAATTATATATTTTACTTATGTAAGTTAATAACTTGAGAACGTAAAAAAACAAGATATCTGACTGCACATTTGCATTGAGAGTGCTTCAGTTGCAGAAGGCGGCTTATCTCTTGTCTCTCTCTCTCTCTCTCTCTCTCTCTCTCTCTCTTCTCTCTCTCTTCCCTCTCTTCTCTCTCTCTCTCTCTCTCTCTCTCTCTCTTTCTCTCTCTCTCTCTCTCTCTCTCTCTTCTCTCTCTCTCTCTCTCTCTCTCCTCTCTCCCCACCCACACCCTCCTCCCCCACCACCTACCCTCTTCTACTATCTCTCTTTACTTCCTCCCACTACCCCCAGCTCCCCCCCCTCTCATCTCTCTCGCATCATCTCTCTCTCTCTCTCTCTCTCTCTCTCTCTCCTCATCTCTCTCTCTTCTCTGCTCTATCTCTCTCCCTCTATCTCTCTCTCCTCTCTCTCTCTTCTCTCTCTCTCTCTCTCTCTCTCTCTCTACTCTTCCTCTCTCTCTCTCTCTCTCTCTCTCTCTCTCTCTCTCTCTCTCTCTCTCTCTCTCTCTCTCTCTCTCTCTCTCCCCACCCACCCTCTCTCCCCCACCCACCTACCCTCTTACTCTCATTCTCTCTTTACTTCCTCCCCCTACCCCCAGCTCCCCCCCCTCTCTCTCTCTCTCTCTCTCTCTCTCTCTCTCTCTCTCTCTCTCTCTCTCTCTCTCTCTCCTCTCTCTCTCTCTCCTCTCTCTCTTACCACACTTGAATATTTTGCCTCAAGGGCTGAATGTAAGAAAGGCACTACTGCCTAATTCACTACCCTTGTAAATAAGTCCAAGTTCGTTCTCTCTCGTCTCTCTCTTCTCTCTCTCTCTCTCTCTCTCTCTCTCTCTCTC
>JAWQFJ010009679.1:0-13518 GCA_034096865.1 Theodoxus fluviatilis | reverse complement strand
ATAGGAATTATTCCGATAAAAAAGAGAGACAATCCTGCAAGCTTGGATACGAGTTACGGTTCCTGAAGCACAGTCAAACTTCAAGATTTCCAGTCAGTCTGACACAGAAGAGCGTGTGTTATAATCGGCGCGGATTTTGTGTAATTCAAGCTTATTACAGTATGGTAAAACGCTGTAGTTGGGGCACTTGCAATGCAGATAGCAGGTATCCTGACCGATATCCTGGTGTCAATTTTTTCCCGTTTGCTAAACCGACAAGAACCCACAACAGAGATAAATGTCTGCGATGGATCAAAGCGTGTGGTCGCCCGCATTCCCAACTCAACGTCGACAACATACGGCGATGGATGTATGTTTGCTCCCAAGTAAGTCGAAACAGCTGTTTTTTTTTACAATTATTACCCTTACTTTAATTAAAAACTATTATGTGTGTGTGTTGTGTGTGTAGACATAAAACGTAGATCTATTCAAGATTGCGTGTGCACTCTCCCTACGAAAAATTTTCGGCAAACCTGCAGTTTAGAGGCGAGTCCCGCTTGTGGGTTTTCATGCATTTTAATGCGTTTTTCGCTAAAATACAATTATTGGGTTTAAATACAATCATATTTACACACATTGTACACATATTCGAGCCTATGTACATTAGAATTAACTCACAATTTAATGCCGAAATGACCGACTGTCGCAGAGCGTCATGGCCGCCATGTACTGTTTGTGTTGTGACGATCGGTCACTTCGGCATTAAATTGTGAGTTAATTCTAATGCACATAGGCTCGAATATGTGTGTGTATGAGTGTAAGTATGATTTTATTTAAAGCGTATAATTGTATTTGAGCGATAAACTCATTAAAACGCATGAAAACCGGCAACAAGCAGGACCCGCCTCTAAACTGCAGGTTTGCCAAATTTTCTTCAGCTGATCTTTTTCTTCGTTTTTTATTTATTTAATTTTTATTATTATTAAAATTAGCTTGTGAAAAGGTGGAATGTGTACTGTAACACTACTTAAAAGGATTTTGTTTTATGTACATAAGTGCCATGCATGCCTGCAGCCTACTGAGTCAGTGTACAAAGCATTTGTGTGGGTGTGGTTTGAATGACTGCATGCTTGTGTACATCACTACATAAGTACATGTAAATAAGATTTAATGTGGATGATAATGATTTCACATACACGATTAATTCACAAACATACAGTGATAGAAACACACATGTACTAATGTAGTGAGACTAGTTGTCTTGACTACATTGGCATAAAAGTACTGACATAACATTAGCATAAAAGTACTGACACAACCTGAATACTGAGCTTGCACAGTTTAACATTATGGCAGTGAAGAAGATTAAAAGTATCAAATGCCATTCATGCATTTTTTCCCCATTTTTTTTTAGGTCTATTCTATCACTTTAACACCTGATGGTGATGATGATGAACCAAAAAATAGGCTCTTGCTGTACATTATACAATTATACATTTATACTATGTTATCTATAAATTAATCAATTGTGTTTGTTTGTTTGTTTTAACATGGATGAGCCAAAGATAAATTTATGTTTTAATTTGACATACAATAAAGTGTTACTGTATTGTTTTGTATCGGTCAGTGACTAAGTCACAGTGCATTGCAACACAAACCTTAACCTATATCACACAGGAAAGTTTTAAAAGTACAGTATAGGCTACATACCCGCCTTTGCAAGTGCAAAATGCTGACAAGATGCAGCTTCTGGTCCTGTTTCCCAGTGTTGACATGATAATCCAGGGGTAGTAGAAAGCTGCACCTGTTACTGGATCTTTGTCTCTAGTTCTAGGTTTCACATGTGCCTTCAGCGCAAAGTACTCGGAATGTTCTGGAAATGAGACAACTTCCATCGCCTTCACATATCCATCCGTCATCATCGTATATCCTTCTGACTTTTGGAAATCTCGTACGGTTGCATGGTCTAAAGTGCTCATAAGGTACGTGAACACATCGAACATACTGAAAAAAGGCAACGCGGAAAGGTCGCTGCTACCCGCATGAAGTGAAGGGTTCGGTAACTTCACATCGCCGTCGGTCAGTTTGTCAACAATGATTTCTTCTCTGTCTTCGTATAATCCATCGGGATCAAACTCCAGGCTAATACCTCTCGCAATCTCACACAATTCCGCTAGTTCAGTCTTTTTTTGGCCAGACACAGTCACACCACGATCTCTCAAAAAAGCTTGAAATTCAGATACTCGACGCAAGGAAGTCGCCATGTTTGACTGAGTAATGGGCGGAGTAACTCTTACCGTTGCTAGAAAACGAGTAACTTCCCATTTAGGAATTAAGCCTACGAGTTGTCACGACGAATTGCTGTTGGCTAATTTTCACCACTGTGTGTTGACCAGTGCGTGAATAAAGTTTATTGAAAACGACCACCAGTGTCTGTCACTTCGACTTCCCAGCGCAAGCCGGGAGAACCCTCGTACATCAGGATATTGCAAGAGAAGAGTGCAACAGATGCAACCGCCTAACGTGCTCCACCGCTCTCATCAGGAATTTTATTCCATATGGTTTTTTCTCTCCGTAGCCTTCATGTACAGTATTGCTGGTGAGACGGGCAATAATGTATTGTATGTGTCCCCGTTTAAAAAAGATAAACAAAAACTTTAATTTGCTTTTGCTCTATTCCGCTATGGCCGGGGACGCGTTGTCGTCACTTCCGGAGTTATTTGTAGAAGCCACGTGCTTTCAACCATGTTGGTAGGAGGCGAGCGCTGTCTGCTAAGCTGTGCTACGGGAGATGTGCTACCATGCAGACTTCTTGCTGCGTTAATTATTGTTTTAACAACCAACAAAAAGACAAATTAAGAGTCAAACGCTCCTATTACTTTATTCCATCAGAGAAAAGCAATCTAGGTCCGATTGTGCAAAGGGTGACCGAAGCTAGACGAAGAGGATGGAAAAAGAAGATTTACATAATAGATCTGACCTTTCGAGACAAACACCCGGCGAGAATCAGCAGACATCCCCCACGAATCCTTCTATGAAGAATCGATAGAGTTTCAAAGACCTATAATTCTTCAACTCTTCCAACGTGTACGCCGATGTTTCGAGTACAACAATGAAATATGTCCATGCACTCGTTGGCGGAGTGTTCCTCAATTCCGGATCAAGTTGTTCCTTTGTCAGCTGGTATGGATGGATGGATGGATGGATGGATGGATGGATGGATGGATGGATGGATGGATGGATGGATGGATGGATCGATGGATCGATGGATGCATGGATGGATCGATGGATGGATGGATCGATGGATGGATGGGTGGATGGATGAAGTTTTACGGCTTAGGCCTATCAGCCTTTGTAGGCTACGTAAGGCCACCGAGCACAAAACCACTAGAATAGTTCCGAGTCAGCACAAATCAACTCACGATGTACCTAGTTATTCACTTCTTTAGAATCGCGATGGATGGATGGATGGATGGATTGAGTTTTACGCCATATCAACTTTTGTAGGCTATGAAAGGCCATCAAGCACAACAATCGCTAGAATCGAGCAAACAGAAATCAAGTCACGGTGTCCCTATTTATTCGCCTCTTACGAATCGCGAAGGGAGACGTGGTGGGTCAATTCTTACCCCCCTAACCCACAGGGAGCGTCAGCTGGTATGAATCGAGCCCGCCGATCACCTCAATTTTGTTGAGATAAAATCGACAGGCATCGGGCTTGCGAAAGTCAACGTAACGCGTTTTCTTCCTAACGGACATTACCTTAGAAAGAAAAATGTATCAACTAACTCTAATTATTTTAGATGTTGGTTTTTTGGCACAGCCAGCTTACCATGTGGGAGCAGATAAACAAATAAGAGAAAAGCGAAACGATCACTCGTGCACTGAGTTTCAATGGCGTAGCGTCTGCAGGAAAAGCCGCGAACGGCGCGATCTAAAAATAGATAAGCGAGTGACGTCTACCAACATCCGGGGACATCCCTTAGCGTGCGTTCCCATTGCTGTGTTGCAAGATGGTTCGACTCTGCTCCTGGGGAAAATGCAACAGCGATTCAAGATACAAGCACATAGACCACATGAAAGGAGTATTTTTTATAACGGTGCCCGACCCACTTGTTGAATCGGAGAAATTCAATCGATGGGTGCATTTGTGCGGGCGACTACACTTCAAAGTAAAGCCAAGCAGCTCCTAGGCACGATGGAGACAGTTCATTTGTTCAAAGCATTTCGTTGGTAGCAATGGACCTATAGAAATGAATCCGGATCCACTCCCTGCTCATTACACGGAACAGCAGGTGAGTTTTTATTATGATAGATCGCAATTAGGAGCTCCGCATCACACGGACTGGAAGATTTATCATGCCTCCGTGCCGAACAGAGCGTTTTCGGCGTTCTTTCATTCCTTCAGCTGTTCACAACGCGGACTTAGACTATGGATATAGCTACAGGGTTAAAGAGTAAAGCAACGGATATGCATTATTGCATACATAAGGCTAAGCTACACGAATGATTTCGGTGGGGGTTATAATATATTAATTATTGTGTGATGAGCGGGAGTCTGCGAGAGATCGACCCTACAGTCATGACAAGACGTATATATATATATATATATATATATATATATATATATATATATATATATATATATATATATATATATATATACGTACGCCTCTGCAGTTGTGACTGTTCTGTGTTTAATCTGTTTAATTTTAATTGGTATCCACTTCACGTCTTATTCACTAGAAAACTGGACACTCGTCTGAGATCGAGAACACGAAAAAGTATATATAATTCAATAAACAAATTCATGGTGGAATAATAAATAAGTTTAGGGTAATTCACGTGTAAAAAAATCGTTTTAGTGTTGTCAATTTTAGCAGCAGTACAGAAATAATTTAATCTACCGTTTTGCCCGGCTTGATAACGCTCTGCACGCTCACTCTCCACTCCAGAGAGTTTATAGCACTATTACTTGTATTAGAACAAACTCTGCCCTGGAGATACAGGGAGCGAGAATTCATGCGGGTGAGATTCAAATCACCAAGTTAACAAGTACTTAAAGTAGCTTTCAAAAGTGTTGTCCTTACCAGTGAAGGTTAGTACTGCGTATTAAATTAATTTGCAAGTAAATGTATGTGGCTATGAGTGTGTCATGCTCGGTAAATCGTATTTTAGAACTCCATATATATTATATCATGCGTGCCCGTTTTCCAGATCATCCATGCAGTTGATTATTTACACTACTACGCAAGCTGCAAATTTGAATTCACTTCTTCGGTTAACTGAATTGCTAAATTCTATACGAGAAGTATCGGTGATTGCGATGTTGGCTTATTTCAGTGTTAAAAGGCTGGAGTTAGTCAACTATGGGATTCCATTGCCGAGAAAAGCACTGAATATGTACGTTGCTCTTGCAAAAACGCCGTTTCAATTAAGTTTTTATTATCACGTACGTCACCAGTGATGCGCACGTGCGTGCGTGACAACCACTCGCACTGGGTAAGATGTCTTTGCGAGGCTTTGTGTGAACAAACGCCATTTGCACACGTCTTCTCCGATCGAATGCTGTCCCCGGAAGTAGTGCCGCCGCCGGAAAGTACCGAACGTGACGTCACGCCGAAGTGAACGTGGGCTTACAGCTCCCCGCAGTGTGTTTTGTTTGCTTTGTAAGGTTTGAGCACTAGCTGTAGGTGTAAAAATGGTCAGTTATTAATATAATTGGTGAATTTAGTTGTCGTGAAACTTTGTTTTGTGCTTTAATGCCATTTTCTTGTCATAATCTTACACGTTACAACTTACATTACGCCGAATGCGGGCAAGTTAATCATGCACTCATCGACTCTATGATCGTGAATTTTCTGTCCTCGCCTGACCAGGGAAACGAAATAGTCAATTCAAGCCAGAACAAAACAGTTATCTGCTGCCACGTATTCGAGCTTTACATGAAACATTATATCACACTATATGTAGCTCGATCGTCTGCTGGCGTATTGGCTACAGTTCGATCGTGTTCGTCTGCAAGGTACGTACTGTGTGGTTTGTTTACTTATTTTCTGTGGGTTTTGTGCAGAAAGTATACGTTACAATAGTCTATTATAACTATTTTCGATTAGTTTTTTAAATCTAATTAAACATTTTGCATGCTTTAATGTCATCCTTTTGCCACGACCTAGCGATAATCACTCCTCAACACAGACCCGAAACATACCCCAACATATAGCACCGGAAATTATGCAACCTACGATCATGGCTGCGCTGCTACTTACCATATGACCCCTGGTAAACTCTTCTCCGGCCATTCTCCATGCCTTGAGGGCATGATCGATGAAAGTTTTTATTTTTCCAACTACTAAAAACCCATGCACCAACATATTTATTTTTGCAAGAATTTTACGAAACTAAGCTTTATAATATACATTAGCATTTTGTTATGATTGGTTCGATGAGCAGGGGGAACTTTTTGCAAAACACACAGTTTTGTGGCTTTTGAATGGTAGGAGAGATACAAAACTTTTTTCTTCCCTCGATCGCTACAAGGAGAGCAGCAGAAAAGAGCGAAAGAGAGGTAAGAAAATAACCCCACCCCACCCCACCCACCCCTTAAAAAACAACAACAACTAACTGTTAAACCGGGACGTTTGCAGTAAATCAGTGCCGTGAGATGTCCTTTTGCCTTTTTTTAAATGCAGCACTCGATCGGTCTATATCGATTGGCCTTTATCTACTTGGCCTCTGGTCGTGAACAAGAGTTACTTCCCCTTATTCAAGCATGGTGTGCTCAAAGATCTTACTATAGTGTATAGTAAGATCTTTAGTGTGCTGGCTGACAACGCTCGAATCTTGGATGAATTAAAATAGTATAGAAAAGATGCTCAAATAATTGTTGATGACTTATAAACGTATTGGAATGATAAGGGTACTGTATGGCTTAATAATAACAGTTCAGTGAGCCTATACTTCCCAGTAGCAGACGATAATAGACGTGTCTCTATATTACTTTATAAATTAACTTCAGACACACTCTACAACCCTAAACCTTTATCTGGGAGAATTTGAGGCATTACAGTAGTCTAAACTATGCTCGTAATTGAAATCGGCAAATTTCTTATCATGAGACTTTCCGTTTCATCCATTTGGAGAAAGCGCAAAATTCCGCTATGTTCCGAAGATGGATATCTTCAAAACAACATTTTATCAGATAATTTGTAAAAATCAACACTATTAAACTCAATTAATCAAGCAGTAATTTTTGTATTGCTAGACTGATTTCCTAAACGGAATTTTGGTCTAACCAGCGCGAGAATGGGTGGTAACAAATAAACACGGTATCCTCCTAATTTTGATCCCATTGGCAGCAATATATGATTATAACTTACGAATGTATACGTCGCAATTGCAATCTTGTTCACGTTTTCAATTAATGTTTTGTTGCAAATAATATTTGTTTTCTCTATGAATAAAGAAAAAAAAGAGAAACTATCTCCGCTCGGATTATTTCAGTGTATACATTTTTTTGAATGTCATCAATAAGTCATACACCGGCTGAAAGCGGAACACCAGCAGCAGTTCGAGAAGGTTCGCCACAGCGAGGTGACCGACAGAATAGTACTGGAACGTCTAGAAATTTCCCAGTCTATAGATACGCCGTGTCGTTAGCCAGAAGGCTTAGTTGAAGCTGTACCCTGCGCTCGTGGAGATCGCGAAGCCGAAGGTGAAGCGTTGGAAAGATCATAGCGGTACGGTTCGAAAATTTTCTTCAGCACTGATTCCGATTTGGAAAGGGAAGCGATCCCTAAAAATTCTTACAATTTCTGCACCGTTTTGTGAACTTGATTATTCGCTGTTCGGTGATCGAAACGTCGTTTCTGGAACATTGCAACGAGGGTCCAGTGGGGTTTTCTGTGTGATTGATCGCGTTCAGTAATTTTCCGATCTTTTTGTTTTCAGCAAGCGTTGTTAAAAATTCGAATAACTTACAGTAAGTTACACTGTTACACTTACACAGGCCCTGTGACAGGTTAGTGACCCGCTATTGAATCTACGAGTTTCAGTAGCAGGAATCATGGTATCGTTTCGTAATTTTCCGATCGTGTGTATTCGGGAAGTGATTGGCAAATTCGATCTTACACTGTAGAAGATTACAGTTACAGTTACAAGATAATGACATTGAATCACTCACATTGACTCTGTCACACTGTGACTTCGAGTTTCATTTGCAGCGGAAAGATTCAGATTTAGCTTGATACGAAATGATTAATAGCAACAGGGTATTCCCGTTCACATAGTGATAGTTGATACGAATCTGATGAGTCATTGTGGAATTCACCACTCGAATGATCCTTGTGTAAACCGTATGTGCATTTGCCATTTAGACATGATTAACATGCATGTGAAACTTAGAGAGTGTGACTGTGTGAGAGAGAGAGAGAGAGAGAGAGAGAGAGAGAGAGAGAGAGAGAGAGAGAGAAGGGGTGTGGGGTACGTGTTTCTTGGGGAGGGGAGGAACCCCAGCCAGGATTCTCCTACTCAGAGGTTGAGTTTGTATGATGTCTTTGTCTTTGCACTGTGTTGATTAATTTTTTAGGGGAACTTGGCATGCAGAACAAGTGCTTCATGATTCTGAACTACTGTTGTGAAATTGTATGGGTCATTCTACATGAATGCTGGTAAATATGTGGTGGAGTGTTCTTCAGGGTTATGTATATTCCAGCAAATTCCTTTTAAAATGCTGTCCCTTTTTTCATAATTGGGACCTTGCACAGGTAATTTTAGCCCTCATGTGTGCTGTTTTTACTTTTAAATGGCCAACATAGACAGTCTTTCCTTAACCATAATTTCACCATCATTGGAGAGTCGGATGGCACGCCTGCTAGTAAAACATCAGGCAAGAATTTTATCGGTGTATCACGTACTACGTGGATGGAGGGTGAACGTAACAACTTCTCAAGTTACATGATAGGGAAATAATTTCAGTTTTGATTGTGGTGGCAGGTTTGTGCACATTATTTGGGTGGCATAGATTAATTTAATGCGCACTGAAGACTGATTTTGATGACTACACATTTACTATACCATCTTGGTTTACCAGAGGGAAATGTGTGAGGAATCCTAAGCTATTAATCTACACCTGTCTAAAGCATGAAAACATGAAGCTGCAATACATGTGCCTGTTGTGTTTGCAGATCTGGTCCACTGGATCTGAAAGCTTGCTGATGTGCAAGGATATGATTTATAAGAAATTAATCCAGATTTCTCCTGTCCCAGGGACTGAACCACGGCACTGCGCTTCACACATAATATAATGCCAAAGCTTGCTCACCTAAATCCGCTTGTCAAAAGACACTTTTAATAGGCGAGTAGAGGTTGAGGAGCTGACTGCACTCATGCAGGAGGGTAGACTACTGGATATGGGGCTGCCAGGAGCTGGTGATATACGTGTTAAGAAAGCTTCTTTTAAGACTTTTTTTCATTTTTGGCACGTCATAGACGTTGAACCAACAGTCACACAGAGAAGATGGTGTATCATAGATGTTCACTTTGTACATTACTGCTCATTTAGGGTTACACACACATAGTAATAATACATGGTAGCAGCTGATAGAGAATTGTGAAAATTATCCAGGTTTCGCCTCGCACATAAACCTCTAATCTTGTCAATCTGACTGTCAAAAGACAGGGTAATGCCTTTTTCAGACTTGACCTTCAGTCACAAACATGTCAAGCAGTAATTAATTGATTCCAAATTGTAGCCAAGACATGTATGTAACGTAGGTAAACTGCGTGAAACTTAAATTCAAGTGTATAACGTGGACTCTATTGTCTCCTATAGAAAGATGCATGTAAATGTGTTTTTTTTAAGGGGTTTGTAGACTTTGTCCCCTGAAACATAGCTTCATCCCCTTTTTTGTTGGCAGTTGTCCCCTTAAGCTGAGATTGGGGTTAGGCATGTCTACTGAAAGTGTAATGAAGAGTTTTAGTTTTTACTAACTTTATCTATTTGTGACAGTGTGAGGGATTTTGCTAAATTTTATTATCTTTCTCAGCATCATAACCCTCTGCTTTGGTTGGACTATTCATGTGAGGGTGTGGGATACCAAGCCACCAGATTTTTTCTTGTCAAGCCTATTCATACAGGTATCCCCATTGTTTTTCCTTTGACTCTTATTTGACAAATGTTTTTGTGTTTTCAGACTTCAGCCCTGAGCATCCAAAATGGTGAAGGAGACGCACTTCTATGACATCTTGACTGTCAAGCCAGATGCCTCGCAAGATGAAATCAAAAAGAGCTACCGAAAGCTGGCCCTGAAGTACCACCCCGACAAGAACCCTGATGCAGGAGACAAAGTTAGTTTTTGTCAATGCCTTTGACATTACCTTCAAGGGCTTCCTTTGCTGAATGTTTGGGAAGTGTGTGTGTGTGTGCGTGTGTGTGTGTGTGTGCGTGCGTGCGTGCATGCATGTGTGGCAGAATGGCAACAGAACATTCAAAACCTCCATGGAGGAGATAAAAGCCTCTCTGAGCATACTGTTTCTAATGGGCATCATCCAGCTGCCAAATTACAGCTGCTGCTGAAGCAAACAATGTGAGCTGAGACAGCTAGCGATTGCCAATGTGATGTGGAAGAATTGTTACGAAATCATCACAAATTACACAGTGTTCATATTTTTATATATTTATAGAAAACTATTTTTGAGTCTATTTCCATTTATTCACCTGTAATTATGCTAATTACATGAGAGAAAAAAGCAAAAAAAAAATATCAAAAACAATCTGTACTTGATCTTAGAATGACCAACATTCATTTTTGACTACACACAAACATTTCTTACAGATCCATACAATATAATAGAAGTAGGAATTTTTTTAAACAAATCAACCGTCTTATGTGTCATTTTCTCTAAAACCTTACACTAGTTACAGGACTGGGGCTTGTAGTTTTGAAATTCTTATATGACATTAAGAGTTAAACAACCCCAAAAACGTTCCTGCCCAGCTGCCCTGTGGTTTGTGTGTGTGTGGTTTTTTTTTTACCGCATTACCTGAAACAAACAATTTTTTACATAATAATTCCCAGGTGTCCTTCCATTTAACAAATACCTTGAAAGTGTAGTCGTGCTAAGAAAAGTAGAGCCACCAGTGCTATTGGTATGGGATTTGTTATTTCAATATGGTCAAAAGTACGGAGGTGAGCAGAGAGCTGTTACATGAGTTCCTAAAAGTAAACTTTATGAAAACTTAACAGTTTTGCATGAATATGGTAGGATTTGTCATGAGAATCAACTACACAACACATAAATTTAAGATGATGCTTTGTTTGGTTGCATTTTTGAAAAAAGATTTTAAGTCTGTTCACAACATTAACACCGTCACACATTTCAAACACACACTGTATAAACTTTAAAAAGTGGAAATCTTTATTATTACATCTTGAGAACTCACCACATGAGTCAAAACTGTCATACACATTACAAATTTGAACTGAAAACTAGTAAACAAAGACTTTAGAAAAGATAATAACGAGTCTGTTCACAACATAACGCCACAACACAATTCCTCATTGAAAGTCATGCTTTAAGCATTAAATATGTCAATTTTAGTATTAAACAGTTTTTAGATGTATTCTAAATGTAACAAACACATATTTAAAGAAAAGCAATTGCATTGGGAATGTATATATCATTAGATATATACTTCAGTCTTTCGACCATTTTAAATGGTTACATTTTTTCCATTTAAGCACATCTGTTGGACCAATGTACTTATTCTCACAGTCCAAGTTTAGCAATGGACATCAGAAAACTTAAAAGTGAAGTCAGAAAATAAAAATAATTGAATATACTCTTTGTAAACCCCAAAAATTGAATTCTGATCAATGTCTGTTCACAACATTACACCGTTACAAACTTTTTTTAAAATAAAAAGTGACAAATTTTAAATTCTGAATCAGGAACAATGTTTCAGAAGGTGCATAAGGAAGACAGCTACATTTTGCACTCCTTCCCATGCACACCATTCTCTTATTACGTGCAGTAAAAAAAAAAGTGCGTGTTTGTTCATAACATAACACCATTTTGTTCACAACATAACACAAAACCAATTTTTAAAAGTGTGATGAAACAGTTCCTGATCACCAAAACATTCAATTTAACAAAACTGAATATTCTGTCAACATTGATGTATTCATTAAAACTTAAAATAGCCATTGAACATTTGTTGCTCTTGTAATGCACTTTAATGGTGTAATGTTATGAACTGGATGGTGTATTGTTATGAACTACATGAAAGATCTAGAAAAACAAAATTTTAGTTTGATTCTTGTACAAGAATGTTTATAGTAATAATACATGTAGAATCAAATGGTGGTTTGGTTTAATTATTGTTTGGCCTTCTGTATATAGCTAGATAAGTTTGTTTGCAACATTACACACACAGGTGTGTGCGTAATGTTGTGAACAGAGTGTGTTTTTCTAAAAATGTGCCTAAATGGAAACTTGAGAGTGTGTCTGTGTTCAACAATGTAGAACTTAACCAGAAGGTTTTAATTCTTTATCCCCACCAAGTTTTAAAGTTGATTTTTGTGGTTTTTGGATGTTCACAACAGTAACACCATTCTAAATTCCACTTGCCATTGTTTTCCTCACTAAAAGTACATGCAGAGTGTGATTTCAGTCCTGACAAAAAGACCACAGCAAAGCTGAATAATCAATAGTCCTATTTACCAACAACTTGATAACATAATAATGCACACACCATCTGATTTTAGCTGTTTTCCCTCAAAATTGAGCACTTTGGTCTGTACACAACTAATTAGGCCCAGAATTTGTTTTCATTTTATTCATAAAATATATCAAATATGTAGATTTTTGCAACACACAATTATTTTGCAGTTACACAATTGCAGGAAAATCCACTTCATGTATAAAAAAAAACCAACATGTTTGATTTATTTGAAGATAAAGTTGCAAAATGTTAACGCAATTTTTGTCTTGGTCGTTAAAATGTTGTTTTATCAAGTCAAAACAAAAGTTTTCTGATTGTTTTAAAACTTAACCATGAAATACAACCATTGTAGCATGTAGTGACACTGATTGCATGGGGTAAGACAGAATCTTTGTGTGGAATTTTAACCTTTGAAGACGATGGTGCTAGTGTTACGCAAATGTTGTGAACAGACTTTATACATCAAAATTATTATTTTGGATAACAAATTTTATTTCTCAGCAAGTCTGTTGAAAAGAAGGTCTCCCAAAAACAACTTTGGCAGAAAATAATTATTAGGATTTACTTTTTGTGTGTGTAAAAAAGAGCTTGAAAATGAGCCTTTTGGAATGTGTAACACTTTCTCTGTTTCCCAAAACTCAATATTCCTAACACAAATGCAAATAACTCAACAACTATCAATTTTAGTGAGAAAAAAATTATTTGCTAGCAACATCGTTCAATACTGAATAAGTCACAGCAAGTTTGAAGTCAGCATGTGTTGAAGTTTGAGTTTGTGAGGCAAAGTTTCACTGATGGGTATTGAAATTGACCCT
>JAWQFJ010009676.1:0-18124 GCA_034096865.1 Theodoxus fluviatilis | reverse complement strand
ACATGAACCTACCGTAGCTGGCAACTCAAATTTAGGAAAGAAGCGATTAGCAATCAAATGTAGTTCCTCCTAAACAAATTATTGTCGTCCAAGTTCACCGTGAAGTTGCGACCAGAACAGTCAAGGCCACGTGGCAATACAACCCACCAGGTCAATCTTGGAGTGGAGCGAATAGCAATGGAATGACGTTTCCTTCACTACAGACCCAAAAGTTCACGTGTTCTTTGTAAAGTCTACATCGTAATGTCAAGGTCATGCGACAGAAGTCTGCCGGATTTGACACAGCCCTTTATCTCTTCCTATTCAGGATGTGAGAGATAACGACAGATGAAGTATCACAGGATAGAAAATAGCCTCGTTGCATGGGTGAGTGAGTGTGTGTTTGTGTGTGTGCGTGCGTGCGTACGTGTGTGTGTGCGTGCGTGAGTGCGCGCGCGTGCTTTTGTGTGTGTGTGTGTGTGTGTGTGTGTGTGTGTGTGTACGCTTGTGCAAGCGCGTGTGTTTTGTGAACTCAACTGAGCCAGCACATAAAAGTGAGCCCAAGAAGAAGTGAATATACGTTGAAGAATGTAGTAGGTTTACTTTATTTTTCTCTCGCACTGTTAAAATCACAACAACAGGTGATGATAACACGCGTTCAGAGTAAAACCTAGGGTGCTGGTAATATCAATCCTACAATAACTCACCCCTACATCCCACTGAACAATAGTGTCGGACTGGGTGACATACATGTTAAAGTACTCCAGGTGATTCAGAGTAAAACCTAGGGTGCTGGTAATATCAATCCTACAATAACTCACCCCTACATCCCACTGAACAATAGTGTCGGACTGGGTGACATACCTGTTAAAGTACTCCAGGTGATTCACAAGACGGAACACTTAAATGCATTGCTAATTATCAGAAGAAACACGAGCATACCGTTGTTCATATGAACAACCCTCTGCACAAAGTTCGAGACAACAAAAGTGCTTTTCTGACAAACTTGCACTTGCACATACAAATGCAGTCGCTCTTCATCAGTGCAAACATGCGGATTACAGCCAACAACCGTTTTAGGCAACAGCAATTCTTCATCCTCAGTTGTTTTTCATTCTCCAAAACCCTTCAGATCTCGAGATCTGTGCACAAGTCGAGAGATCTCTGCCCCAGTCTTAACAAGGGACTTTCCCACGCAACGTTTCACAGTGACGTCATCACAACGTCACTCCATGGCGTCAGACGCGACGTAGGGCCAAAGGTCTGTGACTCTCGTCACCTCTGACCTCCACACTTTGGAGCCACACAGCCATGGCAGCAGGCGCCAGAAGGGTCAAGGCCGCTGCTGCCGTACCGATGATTATGGGTGAAGGTCGCAGGAAGGCTCGGATCTGCTTTCTGCCCAGCATGGTGCCGAATGTTGGTTCCCGAGAAGATGTCTGGTGGGAGACGAAACAGATGTCAAAGAAGGGATAAGCAGTGAAGTTAAAAGTGCAAGCTTTTACACAACGATTTTTCACCCACGCACTGATGCTCTAATTTGGATAGCCCTTCTTTTACTCTCAGGCTATCGGGCTACTGTCATCACCATGCCAACATCATCTCACCCCGGTGGGGAACATGCTACCAGGCTGTGGATGAACATGCCGAGGTTAACTTTATCCGATTTTCATCTCGGCTCTCACATGTACCCATTTTACTCCAGGTTGAAAAGAAGCAATGTGAGGAAAACACCTAGTTCAGGTATGCGACTCTGGGATTTGCGCAACTCTGCACGCTGCACCCATTGGCTGCAGGCGACTGCAGATGAAGCGCGCTAATGACTCGGTCATGGTGTGTGAAGACTGAAGTGAAGTCGTCCTCGAAGGTGATGACAATTGAATTGTTGCTCACAGCACAAGGGGTTATACAGATGAGAAAACTTTGTGACGTTGGAAAGGCAAAATCTATTCACTTTCTGTATGAAAAGAAAATTAATGGGCGACTTTATCTGGATGAAAACGTTGATGACTCATTTTGTAATAGACTTCCAGGTTGAAGAGAAAGAGATTATCAGCGTCATTGACATATGGCGCACTTAGAAACAAAATCCTGACTGTCCAGCTCACATCTCTCGCGTAATCCGACACTCGAAATGGCGTGTTGACAAGAGGCTTTTGCGTGCCACTAGTTGGGACTGATGAGACAGGGGGACATTGACTTGGAACGTAATGGGATAGGTCTCCACTAGAGGCCGTGACACTTTTTTTTGGTCATTCCCTTTTTTAATTAATGCTCTGCATTTGGAATATATGTCATTTTCATGCCCATGGAAGGGATTGCAAAACGCATATAATTATGTGAGTTACACAACTGGTAAATCATTTTACAGAACAAGGTTCAACATTGAGAAATAGAGAGAGAGAGAGAGAGAGAGAGAGAGAGAGACAGAGAGACAGAGAGACAGAGAGAGACAGAGAGAGAGAGAAAGAGAGAGAGAGAGAGAGAGAGAGAGAGAGAGAGAGAGAGAGAGAGAGAGAGAGAGAGCAACTGCTGGAAAGTATAAAGCTTTTATGATTTTGTGAGTTCTTGAGAGGCGCTGTATCAACAACTTTCAAGCTTTAGAATCAAAGATACAACGTCTTGTGACGTCAGACATACGTTTCGGGAGCACAACACTATGAGGTATGAGTGACCCCTCATCAGATGGAACCCCTGACTGCTGGGCTTTAGAGACCTGCTCCAGTAGCGCAGCCAGGGGCGGCATCAAGCAGCCAAACAGACATACTAGTTTTAACAAGTGATCTTCACTAATTATACCATGAAGGACGTGTCTTACGAAAGTGAAGACTTAGGGACTTTCACCAAGTTCGTGCACTATTAGATAAATTTCAATTTTCAATAAAAATTTAACGTCATGCCAACAGCGGCTTGTCTGAGGTTCTCTGTCGGATGAGTCACCAGCTTTCTATCAACGTTCCGAAATTTTTCAGATTAGAAGGCGACAGTGAAATCAGGTGGTAAGAGAATGTGACAAACGAGGAGGTAGTAGACAGGGCGAAAATGAACAGGCTCAGTGATGAATAAAGGCGAAGAAGATGGAACTGGATTGGACATGTGTTGAGGAGAAGTGGAGAGAATGACTGTGAGGCAGCACTTGGGTGGGCATCAGAAGGGAAACGATCTGTGGAAAGACCAAAGTCGACCATGAGAAGGACGGTGGAGACAGAGAGGAAGGCAGCAGGATGGGGGAGCTGGGGCGAGGCCAGGCTGGCGGCGAGGGACAGGTTGTCCTGGAGGGAGAGCGTCAAGGTCTTATGCGCCTACTGGCGTGGAGAGACCTAAGCTAAGATAAGCTAAGCTAAGTGATTTTTCAGGGACTTTGAGGGTGTGAGGCGCATAAATATATTCTGGATTTTAAATACAATCTTGAGATAGTTTTCGTACAGTGCCTATGCATTTGCACTCTTAACTACCACACAACGTGCACATATCGTGCACAGCGTTCTGTTTACAGTGGCAAAGGACGGTCAAATGAGGCATGGTGATCGCCTCATGGGAGGTACTTGCAAGTTGTGCAGCAAAATTTGCTTGCTGTAGCAGTGTTCAGGGGTTGTACCTCAATAAAAAGCAGGCCTGAAAATTTTCTCTTTCCTTTTCATCAGTCCTCGGCAGCGATGCCAAGACTTTGCGCAGAAGAACGCAACCGAGCGCTTGGCCATTTGGAGGCTGGTGTTCCTCACAGAAGAGTCGCAAACCTATTCAATGTTCACCTCTCGACTATCTACCGTCTAGAGCACCGTTTCCAGGCGACTGGCACGGTTGTTGATGGACCACGGTCAGGCAGGCCTCGAGCTACGACCCCTCGGCAAGACCGCTACATTTTAAGAAGCGACTACCACATCAGCAAACTTGCCAGGCAATGCCCTACGTCGAGTCAGCAACAGGACAGTGCGCCGTCGCCTCAAGGAGAACGGGCTACTAAACCGTCGTCCAGCTCCAGGACCAGTGCTGACTCATCGTCATCGCCAGGCTCGTCTCCAGTGGGCTCAGGCTAGAATCAACTGGGGCAGGCAACAGTGGGGACGTGTGATGTTCACAGATGAGTGCAGATTCTGCATTAGTGAAGCATACGGACGTGTTAGGATATGGCGAAGGCGGACTAACTTTTTCGCGTTTCTTATGTCCGTGAGTATATATTCAATATTTCAATACAGGTTTGTCTAATTGTGACCATTTTGTAATGAATTCATTCATACATCACTGACAATTTGGCCAAGTCCCTTGAGGATTAAAGTGTGCAAAGATAACACGCAGCATTTGCTAATATGTCCTTCCCTCCTCTAATAATTCTACAGTTTCTGTTGATGAGCCTGTGTTTTATCAGCTCTTTGGTCTTCTTATCGTGATCAAAACCCCCCCAGAGATCCATTTCATTCACTCCCATTGTCATGAGTTTTCATTTTATCTCTCTGCTCTCAGTTAGGTAGAGTTCCGATTTTTTTCTTTGATCCATTGAACCTTTTGCTGACTTTTCCGCGGTAAATCGAATAAGTTGTGTGTGTGTGTGTGTGTGTGTGTGTGTGTGTGTGCGTGTGTGTGTGTGTGTCTGTGTGTGTTTACGTCCTAGAACCAGACCGCTGACATAAAGAGATCAATGAAGAGTGGAGTGCCGGGGTCGGTTGTATAGAGTGACTGAAAGAGTATAAATTACAAGCAACAAATAATTGTTCTTTCTTGAGCCGATAAGGCCCTGAAAAGGGCCGTTTGGGGGTGGTTCTGCAGCCGATGAGGGAAGTGAGTAAAGAGGTCAAGACATGGTTTTTCATGGCGACTTATGACCCACGACCAGGTCTGAAACCGCTTTGCACTTTACACCCCGATCACTGGGCCGCGTGATCAGTCTGCCGCCGACACCTGACGACAAACACGATGATGAGCAGATGAAATGCACGCAGTCAAGCAGCACCACACCACCACTCCACTCCCCGGGGAGTATTCCAACCCGAGGCTGGCTCAGGGCCGCATACGAGGGATAACCGTACTGCGGTGTGCCTCCGCCGTTTTCACAGGTACCCGATTTTACTGCAGGGTGGGAAGAAACAATGCGAGTCAAGCACCTTGCTTAAAGGCCTCCGCACACGAGGCAACTCCACTCGGGCAACTCGATTGCTCGCCATACATTGCTTCGTATGCGATGTCGGTTGAAAGCAACTGGCATTCCAAGCGACTTTCTACGCCGCCACCAGCAACTGAGTTGCTCGAGTTTAAACCTGTTCTAGTTTTGGGGGCAGTGGCGTGCCACTCTCTGTGAATCCACCAAGAGCCTTGTTCTCGTGTACTCGCGGCTATTGCACATTTAATGGCGGATGTCTTCGCTTTGCACAGAAAACGCTGAATTTGGGGACACTATAAACCCCATGCAAAGAAAATGTAAGCCATGAACAGCATTAATTTATCAAAGCTGAATGTTGAATGCATCCATAGGTTGTGAAAGCTCGTATATTTTAAATTTCAAAATGCAGGTCACATGCAGAACCATGTGTCCACGGGTTGACGTGTTCGCAACGTGGCGAGAGGTGAAAAATCACAGTGGGCGCGTGTGCGAGCTGCAGTCTCCAGCATTGCCTGCTACATGGCAAGCAACCGGCCGCAAGCAACGTGGCAAGAGACTTTGGTTGCCTCGTGTGCGGAGGCCTTTAAGAATGCAACTGTGGTATCCGCGCAACTTCGGAAGACGCACCTACGTACCGCTAGCCACTGCAGGCCAAGCGCGCAATGCGCTAGCTAACCACTCGGCCATAATGCGGTGGGACTTCTCTCAAATCTGTCAGATAATATGAAATTAAGCTTCGAATGTGATGGCATGTTTTGCCCGTTCAAGAACGCATCTCTACATAGGCATTTAATCTTCGAAGAAAGAAAGGAAGGTAGGGAATCACTTACCTACACGCAGCCGTTCCACAAGCAACAGGCAGATACAAGCAAGACGAACGTAGGCCTACTCGGGGCAGCAAACAACTGCGCTGCGTGTAAGTAGGTTGTTTTGACAGTGTGCGCCAGCGGGCAATGACCTTGAAAGAGAGCAAACATGTAACCTGAAAATGGTGTGAACTGCGCAACATCGTGAAATCTACATCACGGGCGCCTTCTATATTGTGAACCCGAGTCAGTATTTCGCCGGTAGGCGAAGTCTCTAGTGAATTACAATGGGGCGCCTTCAAGGTAGACGCCACGTGAACGTAGCGTCAGCGAGGCGCATGCTAGTCAGTCGCTCACGGAGACGGGAGTAAGTTATCGACAGTTGCAAAGCGTGCTCGGCGCACAGTCATCCTGAACGACAACATTTTGGTTATATAATGTTGCACACTTCTCTTGCAATAGTCCTGTTGTACGGGGGTTCTCCTAGCTTGCGCCGGGAAGTCAAAGTTACAAACGCTGGTGGTCGTTTTCGATAAACTTTATTCACGCACTGGTCGATACACAGCGTGACATTAATCAGTATCGTTGTAGCAGCTTCACTCTACGTGCAGTGCTGCAGAGGATTCACTCCTTACAAAGGAGGACTCGTTTATCCTTTAGTTAAGCTCTCACCTTAACTCTGTCGTATCTGCTCTCCCGTGTCTTTCTCGCTTTATCGCGCTTTATATATCTTAAGGCTATGTTTCACTGAAAATGGGGGTCCAAACGACAAAATCGTCAATTTTTAGATTTTGGCGTCAGTTCACTCTCGAACCATCCTAGAACACGTCTCTGCTATTCATTTGGTTCAAATTACGTGTAAAAGTACCAAAAACCGCACAATTCAAGAGTGCTATGACGTATTTTAATCATAATCAAGCTTTATTGATTCGCAAAATTCACTCTCTTCCTTCAACGATCGGAGAGACGATCGTTCGTGTGATTGCCGCGTGCCGTATACCGTTGGAACGGCTATCCTCTGCACCTCATGAATATTAACAATGCTTGGGTGTAGCTATTGATATACGCCAATCAGAAGCCGTTTTCTATCGCTTAGGAGTTCAAGAAAGTTAGGAGAACATTGGCTGAAACAGGTCACATGACCAAATAACGCGGCCTGATTGGCTCCTAGCGTAAACAACATGGCAGCCTCCGGTTGAATCGATTCTCGCTTCGATCGTGTTTGTGCCTGTTACTCGCAAATCATGGGTCGAAAAAAGCAACTGACGGTGCAGTATCAACGCAGAAAGTCTTCGGAAAAAAGAAGCAGCTCGCCGCAGCTCAAGAGACACGCTGGGAGACACAAAAGCCAGACCTCCCCGCTGCTTTTCCTTCGCAGTCCGCACAACCGTCAACATCAGGAGCGAGCAAGTCAACGGTGCCTCATGAGATATCGAGATCTCCCCAACCAAGCACCTCATCTGGACTTCGAGGGTCTTTGAAACGTCCTTCTACACCACCTGCCGTACCAGGACCCGATGGGAAACTTCTACGCTTCGGTGAGGAGTCTGATTCAAGCAACGCCAACGGGACTGAAGTGAAGGTGTGTGAAAGAACGTGCACCACTCAAAAGCTCAGCTACTGCTTCCTCGCATCTGAGAACAATTGTTGACTTTGATGAGCTGAATGAACTGATAAAACTTTTATTGTGCCCTCAGTGTGGACTTGAGACTGTTGAAATTAGATGTGATGGCTCTCAGATCAAAGGTTTGTCCGTCCCAATGACCCTGTTCTGCAAGGCGTGTGATGCAGAACTTTATATCAAAGCGGCACACAAGCAAGAAACTGACTTCTGGCAAAGCCTTCGAGGTAAACAGAAGAGTAGTTATTGCTAGCATGCTGTCAGGACTTGGTGTCTACAACTTCAACAAGTTCTGTGAATATATGAACTTGCCTGGAATACAACCCAGTGCCTACCACAACCACTGTGACCAAATCTTTGATTCCACGGCAGATCATCAGCATCGTGTGAGATCAAAGGCTGTCAAGCGAGTGAGAGAGGCCTACAAAAAAACTCTATCCAGAACTGCAGGAGGATGACACTCTGGACATCTGTGAGAAAAGCTCTGTTGAGGAAGGAGGGAGGCCCTGCATATCTCTCTGGTGGCTTCTAAACATCTGTAAGCTACATCCAAGAGACTTTTGATTTCTATCACTTTTATTTGCAGATTTTCTCATATTTAGTATTCTTGTGCATGTTTTGTGTCCAAGAAAGATTTTCTATCCAAGAACAGTACAAGTGACTGTCCTGCTGTCAGTATAACAGCTCAAAGCTGAATTAAAGGCCACTTTGAAGTACTTGGCTGCTGAAAGACTTCCAAAGGGTAGACACATGGTGGTCGAGTGCTCACATGGCTGTCAAGTTGTTCACATGGATAGTAAACAACAAGGAGAGAGAGACAAGTAAAAAAAAAAAGAGATTGGCCAAAGCTAGGATGGAAAGAGCTCTGCAGAGGAAGGAGAGGCCCTGCATACCTGTCAAGTGGCTTCTAAACATCTGTAAGCTACATCCAAGAGACTTTTGATTTCTATCACTTTTATTTGCAGATTTTCTCATATTTAGTATTCTTGTGCATGTTTTGTGTCCAAGAAAGATTTTCTATCCAAGAACAGTACAAGTGACTGTCCTGCTGTCAGTATAACAGCTCAAAGCTGAATTAAAGGCCACTTTGAAGTACTTGGCTGCTGAAAGACTTCCAAAGGGTAGACACATGGTGGTCGAGTGCTCACATGGCTGTCAAGTTGTTCACATGGATAGTAAACAACAAGGAGAGAGAGACAAGGAAAAAAACAGAGATTGGCCAAAGCTAGGATGGAAAGAGCTCTGCAGAGGAAGGAGAGGCCCTGCATACCTGTCAAGTGGCTTCTAAACATCTGTAAGCTACTTCTAAGAGGCATTTTGACATCAATAACTTTAATTTGCATTTTTCTCAAATTCTGTATTTGCGCGCATGTCACATCATTAGTGTTTTCATATTTTAGTCAATTTTGGAAGGAAACCCCTGAAAATTTTACTCCAACTTCAAAATGTGTCACTTTTATCATCCACAGAAACATTTCATGTCTAAATTTAATAGAGATGCCTATAAAACACCACAAAGTTTAATCTTCATCAAAATTTAGCATGCGGATGTACATAGAGTGAATAAAATTAGTTTTGAAATACATACATATTGTTTGTCCTTATTTTCTCTCTGCTACATAGTAGACCTTATAATAATGGCCTTATGGTCACAATTTGGGACTCCCCAGAGCAAGGGAAGATACTTAAACTGAGTTACTAATACATTGCAAAAACGATGAAATGTTGTTATAAACACCCATAAAACTTATTTATTTGGGGGGTTACAATTTTGAAATAATTGTAGAATACCTTCTTTTTAACAGGATGAGGATGTGCAACAACAAAAAACAAGAAAAAAAGCTGCGTTGAATGACCCCCTCTTTGATAGTGAAACATAGCCTTAAGCACAGGTTCCAGACCTTTCGAGAACAGCCTACGTCAGCTACCCTGCCGCGAAGCTTCACAAATGACCTTACGTGACACAGTCAAGACAAATTTAGCCCGACTCGACCACGTGACTGGGTAACCGAATTAGTGGAGAGACTGATGTAAACACACCAATTGCTTTACATTGTTCGGGTTTGTTCTGGAACCTTAACAGTAACGTCATGTCTTTAACTTGAAAACGCGCCTCAGAACAAACCTATGTTGTAGTCCTGTTTGGCTAGCCTGAGGTTGTTGATGCTTACATGTAATAATAATAATAATAGTTTATTCATCGCACATACCTTCCCTTGACAGGCAAGCTCATGCTGTTTACAATCCAAAGAATCAACACTCATACAACCACTCAACACCACATTCCTACAAACACTCACACACTACACACATAAACAAAAAACAAAAACGAAGGTCCAATAGAACAAATAGAGCAAACAATACAATATACACAGCACTTGCCGGCCAGGTCAAGTAAGGCGAAGCAGCTCAGCGGGAAAAGCGGATCGGAAGAGGTGGGTCTTTAGAGCACTTTTGAACTGGGGCAGAGTGTCAGAATGACGGACAGAGAGAGAGAGAGAGAGAGACTATTCCAGGTTACAGGTCCAATATAGGAGAAGGCACGCTGTCCTTGAGTTTTCTTTTTACGGCGGGGGACCTTAATAAGCATTCTAGAGTCAGCAGCTGAGCGTAGAGATCTGGAGGGCGTGTAGATTGCAAGAATTTCTGTAAGCGTGTGGTGCGGTGTTGTCATGGCTTTGAAGCACAAAGTAGCAAGTTTATAATCTATCCTCTGAGAGATGGGGAGCCAGTGAAGTGTATGTAGGAGTGATGAGTCATGGGTACGCTTGGGACATCGAAAAACTAGCCTAGCAGCACAATTCTGAACTTTCTGGAGTTTGTTAAGCAAGGTGTCGGGGATGCCAGCGAGAAGAGAGTTTCCATAGTCGAGACGAGACAGAACAAATGATGTGATGGGCGTTTTGGTGTCCTGCTGAGAAAGATAATGACGAAAGGTACTAGTTTTCCTTAGCTCATAATATGCTAACTGACAGACTTTATTGACATGAGATCTCATGTCCTCATGCATCTCATCGACATGACAGAATATGATAACATATTGTCACTCTGAACTCGCGATGTGCTCACATCACATTTCCTCGTCATACATCTTTTCTGCTCTGCGCTTTGCTGGTCTATTCTTAAAGCCTGGACGTGATGGATGTATTCGAGGTTCACCTTTCCAAAGTTAGTAAACTTGCATTTTGCTCTGGTCAGCGACAAGTTGCTCGGCGAACCGGGAAGTTATTGCGTCACAAGTTAACAGTACGTCCTGTAAGGCGACATTGGTGGCAACACGATATGTTGCATTTTATTCAATGTATTTTGTAGGCTACATAGCTCCAGCGACTGGCAATCTGTTGACAAAGATTTTAACGAGCTTCTCCTTTTCTTTTGATCAGATGGGAAATGTTAAACGTGATACAAATGTCTTTTTGAGTGAAGAGAGAGATAGATAGATAGATAGATAGAGAGAGAGAGAGAGAGAGAAATAGAGATAGATAGATAGATAGATAGATAGATAGATAGATAGATAGATAGATAGATAGATAGATAGATAGATAGATAGATAGATAGATAGATAGATAGATAGATAGATAGATAGATAGATAGATAGATAGATAGATAGATAGATAGATAGATAGATAGATAGATAGATAGATAGATAGATAGATAGATAGATAGATAGATAGATAGATAGATAGATAGATAGATAGATAGATAGATAGATAGATAGATAGATAGATAGATAGATAGATAGATAGATAGATAGATAGATAGATAGATAGATAGATAGATAGATAGATAGATAGATAGATAGATAGATAGATAGATAGATAGATAGATAGATAGATAGATAGATAGATAGATAGATAGATAGATAGATAGATAGATAGATAGATAGATAGATAGATAGATAGATAGATAGATAGATAGATAGATAGATAGATAGATAGATAGATAGATAGATAGATAGATAGATAGATAGATAGATAGATAGATAGATAGATAGATAGATAGATAGATAGATAGATAGATAGATAGATAGATAGATAGATAGATAGATAGATAGATAGATAGATAGATAGATAGATAGATAGATAGATAGATAGATAGATAGATAGATAGATAGATAGATAGATAGAGAAGAGAGAGAGAGAGAGAGAGAGAGAGAGAGAGAGAGAGAGAGAGAGAGAGAGAGAGAGAGAGCAGCCTGTCCAACATGAGTGACTGAGAGCTGAAAGCGCTTGGGAGGCTGTCGGTGCCGTATTGAGGCGCAGCCTGAGCAACACGAGTGACCACTGTGGGTGCACGAGTGATTGATAGAAGCGATGACCAGTCCGGGAATAAACATCCTGTAGAAAACACACGCCTGTCCTGCTTCTACTTTCCTGGCGCAAGCTGGGACGGACCGCATGTCAGAGACCACGTGCACGCGACGTTGGTTTCCAGACCACGTGTACGTAACACATCTCTCGAAACGAAACGCGCCTCTGGTCCCGCGAGATGATCACGTGGTGCGTTAGGATTGCTTCCGAGAAACCCACCTCTGTTCTGGGTGCAGTACATGGCTTTTGCAAGCGTTGGTGGCCACACACAGGTTTAAACGTGGGTCCGTTCATGCAAGGGGGGAGGGACTTCGTGAGGAGATTGACACCCCACCGGCTGCCACACGCTCGCCACACGAGCCAGCAAGCTCGATCGCGCACTCTTATTCTTGAAAGCACGTACGAACTCTTACCGTAGCAAGTGCTTGTGAACTTTCTTCGAATGTCGTTTGACGTGTAGCAAACAACCATCAGTTCAGGTAATCAGTCGGGAAATCATTCTGACTCTCTACCCGACAGCTTCTACTTTTATAGCAGCGACTGACCCCACGTTATGACCTCGTGGTCTAGGGGAGGTAACCCGAACAGTGATGAGTTTCAATCCCTACCACACAAGATTCGGACAAAGTACAACGTTAATTACGCGCTTAACAACCTTTCATGTACAATTTTCACACAAGGTTACGTCTCAAGACGCCTCGATCTCCCAAATAGAGCCCAATGACCCAACTGTTACACAAGCTTTCGATTCGATACGCGTTTTTTCGAGTCTTATTTAGTATGCCCGTCCTGAGTTGAGGAAACGTCTCTAATTCGGTCAGGATTTTCTCTTTACTTTGAATCTGGATCGGGTGCCCTGCGGTCCAATATCATTTCTCATATCGGACCTGGAATAGTCACCCTCTCTCAGTCCGTCATTCTGACACTGCCCCAGTTCAAAAGTGCTCTAAAGACCCACCTCTTCCGATCCGCCTTTCCCGCTGAGCTGCTTCGCCTTACTTGACCTAGCCGGCAAGTGCTGTGTATATTGTATAGTTTGTTCTATTTGTTCTATTGGATCTTAGTTTTTGTTTTTTGTTTATGTGTGTTGTGTGTTGAAAGATCACCAACTTACGTTTTGCTGATGACATTGATGGATTAGCAGGAAGTGAAGAGGAGCTGACTAGTCTTGTCGAGCACCTGGACAACACCTCACAAGCATATGGCATGGAGATCAGCGCCGAGAAGACCAAGGTGATGACGAACAATCCTCGGGGCTTCAAAATGGAAATCAAAGTGAAGGGCCAAAAACTGGAAGCTGTGAACAACTTCAAATACCTGGAATCAATCGTGACTGATGAAGGGTCCAAACCAGAGATACTGTCCAGGATAACACAGACAACAGCAGCATTGGCAAAGTTTAAGCCAATATGGCTTGACAGAAATATCACTCTCGCGTCGAAGATCAGGCTCATGCGCATGCTGGCCATCTCCGTATTCTTGTATGCATGCGAGTTCTGGACACTCACATCTGAACTACAGAGACGGATACAAGTCTTGGAAATGAGATGCTACCGCAAGATTCTGAACATCTCATATAAAGACCATGTCACGAATGAGGAAGTCAGCAACAGGATCAGGAGAGCAATTGGACAGTACGAAGACCTGCTCTCAATCGTGAAAAGCAGAAAGCTGAAGTGGTACGGTCACGTGTCAAGAGGCAGTGGGCTGGCCAAGACCATCCTGCAAGGTACCGTACCAGGTGGGAGAAGGAGAGGCAGGCAGAGAAAGCGGTGGGAACACAACATCAAAGAGTGAACAGGCTTGACCTTTGCTGACTCACAGCGAGCCACAGAGGATAGAGATCGATGGAGGAAGATTGTCCGAAAGTCATCAGTGGTGCCTCAACAACCCATCTCAGGGTTAAGAGACTGAACTGAACTGAACTGTGTTGTGTGTGAGTTTTTTGTGGGAATGTGGTGTTGAGTGGTTGTATGAGTGTTGATTCTTTGGATTGTAAACGCCATGAGCTTGCCTGTCAAGGGAAGGTATGTGCTTATGATAAACTATTATTATTATTATTATTATTAACACGCGGCAAGTGAAGAGAACAGCATAATAACCGCCTCTGTAGAGATAAATGAATTAAGAAAATAAGGCAACATAATTCATGGAACGCTTAAACCATTTAACAACACATTAAACGATAATCATAGGCCTATAGCATGGAACACACCCATGATAATAAAATGAACTAAAACATTTATTGAAAAGACTTTAGATTGTTCGGGGGGTGGGGGTGGGGTAGGGGTGGGTATAATTGTTCCATTCAACAGAATGAAAACCGACAGCTGTGAATAATCGAGTAAATGCGACATTTTCTGTTGACAACTGCAGTTTGATCAGGTACACAGGATTTCTGGTGGCTTTAACAGTGTTGTGAAAGTGCTGGAATGTACTAGAGTCTCTTGATAATGTCCAGCTTTTATGGCACTCCTCGACTTTGTCGTTGCTTAGTTACATGATGCAGTCAGGGCGGATAGCTTTGAAGTGTCACGTGACGTCGCTTTGCGCTGCCTGCAAGACAATGGAGTGCATTCTAGTCGATCGGTTCTCGATTGTTCTACATTGTAAGGAACCATAAAAAAGATGTATACAAAGCGGAGCTGCATGAGAGAGCGAGAATGCGAGAAGGTAGGTGTGAATGTGAAAAGTCCTCCTTTGTATAAGGAGTGATCAAGTCCTCCGAGACCGTCTCGAGAGTGACGTGTGCATGTGAGATGCAGCGTTCAAGGTGAGAACGCAAGAGAAGACACGTGAAAGCACGGAGTCGTGTGAGAGCACGGATATCAGCGATTGTCCTCACGGGACCGACCCCGAGAGCGAAGTGCATTTATGGTAATCTATTAAGTGATTGTGTCGCTGTGAATCGACCAGTGCACAAATAAAGTCTTTTTTCGAATACGACTGTACCGGATTCGGACCTCCTTCCCGGCGCAAGCTAGGAGAACCCCCGACAGGACTTTTCCAAGGAGACAAGTCGAAACAACACCTAACATGTTGTTCTGTGGGCCTTTCTCTATAAACAAGGCCAATCAGATGATTGGAGTTATCAAAAGAACCTTTATATATTTAAACAAGGACATCTTCACTCAGCTATACAAAGCTATAGTTCGTCCAAGAGTTGAGCATGGTAACGTTATATGGTACCCGCATTTAAAAAGACAGTCAGAGGCTGTGGAGCGAGTCCAGCGCAGGGCTATCAAGTTGTTGAGTGAATGTCGGGAGATGTCTTACAGCGAGCGCTTAGAGTATTTGAATCTGCACTCACTAAAAGGAAGAAGGATTCGTGGTGACCTAATAGAGGCTTATAAATTATACAATGATCTCGTAGACGTGGAGTGGAGCGACTTCTTTAAGTCACCAAGTTGTACCAGTACGAGAAATGCAGACGGAAAAGTGTTTGTTCAAGGTAGTAATACTAACCTAAGAAAGTATTCTTTCAGTAATCGTGTTGCTATTAACCTGTGGAATAACCTTCCGTTTCGGCTTAAGACTGCACCGACTACTAACGTTTTCAAAAACCAACTGGACAAGGATCCTATATCGTTATCCAGAAGCTATGATGAGTGACATTGTCGCAATAGGAAAATTGCGCTAAGACCTTATATAAAGCAACACATTACGATGAGGCGTTCAAAAGGCTTCACGGCCTACATCTAGCCTCTCAACTACTACTACTACTACTACTACTAGTACTACTACTACTACTACTACTACTACTACTACTACTACTACTACTACTACTACTACTACTACTACTACTACTGCTGCTGCTGCTGCTGCTGCTGCTGCTGAAAGAATCGTTGTCATCCACATTCGGCGATACTGTACCCGAGTTTAGAAATCTCGGCCTTACAGTCACGTGACTCGCACGCCCGGGGAGTTATGCTAAGATCCGGCCAGTTAATCATGTATCTGCGTTCTGTGACAAACGTCTTGCACGGCGATACTGTACTCCATGCACCTTAACGGTCCGCGTGATTCGGGTGTAATCTTAAGTTACTACTAGTACTACTAGTACTACTACTACTACTACTACTACTACTACTACTACTACTACTGCTACTACTAGTACTACTAAGATATTAGTCGTCCATACCACATTTGCATTACTACGACAACTTTTCGAAAAATACGGAGAGAGAGAGAGAGAGAGAGAGAGAGAGAGAGAGAGAGAGAGAGAGAACGAACGAACGAACGAACTTTATTTTACACGGGTAGTGAATTAGGCAGTAGTGCCTTTCTTACATTCAGCCCTTGAGGCAAAATATTCAAATGTGGTGAGAGAGAGAGAGAGAGAGAGAGAGAGAGAGAGAGAGAGAGAGAGGAGAGAAGAGAGAGAGAGGAGAGAGAGAGAGAGAGGGGGGGGGCTGGGGAAAGGGGGAGGAAGGGAAGAGAGAATGAGAGTAAGAGGGTTGGTTGGTTGGATAGAGAGAGTGGGGGGGGAGGGTGGGGGAGAGGAAGGGAGGGAGGGAGGGAGGGAGGGAGGGAGGGAGGGAGGAGAGAGAGAGAGAGAGAGAGAGAGAGAGAGAGAGAGAGAGAGAGAGAGAGAGAGAGAGAGAGAGAGGAGAGAGAGAGAGAGTCAGTATAATTATCGCAAGAATTATACATGTACAATTTCTTAAACATACTAAAAATGGGTAGATAGTGTACCAGAGAAGCAAAATTTAAATATGGAACTTGAATCAACTACAATGACATATACATAAAAAACTATTTTCTAAACATCCAAATGTTAAAAACAAATAAAAACCGCTGGCGCTGAACCTCCAGGTTTTGGCATATTTAAAAAAAATTGAAAAAGATCGGGTTCGAACCCGCAACCTCTCGAGAAAAGATGGGGAAAAAACACACATGAACAAAAACACAATAAACCAGGTCGGGTTGGAACCCACAACCTCTCGAAAAAAGAGAAGAAAAAAGTTTCAGCGCAGAATCGAACCTGGTCATGCATGACCACGAGTCCAATGCTCTACCACACGAGCCATTAGACTTAGACAAAAGTTCGCCACCCTAAAGTGGACAATGCTGGTGAAAAAAAATCTATATTTTCATTTGTTTGTTTGTGTTTCATGAAAGTGTTGTGTATGAAGTATCTTTATTTATGGATAAAAAGATAATAGTTGTTGTGGGTTTTCTGTAATTCTTTGTTAATGCCGACGCTGGACATCTGATGGTGGTTACAGGAGGACAAAAATGTAAAGCTATTTCTGATTTGAAGAAAAAAATTGCGCGATCGCGTAATGCTGAAAACCAGCAAAATTGAAACGTTCTCCGCCAACTGTGGAACAGAACGAGTCAATCCTGTTAACACGTTGCATAACTGGTAGGTTTTTAGGCTAGATTCGCTTCGAAAAGTTGCAGATAATCTGATGGTGTTAGACTGCAAGTGTAACTTTTCTGACTTGCATTCCACTCAACACATTTTTGACTTGGTGGACATGTACTCGATTAATTGACTCGATTAAATTGAACTGATGTATTTGATATAAATTTGTATTAATCCTGAAAAATTATGAAATCATACTTCATTCATTCGCGCATTAGTCTTGGCAGCGTTCAGCGGACGAAGTAAACATCAAACTACTTGGACCATAACGTCAGAGCGAGTAGCAGACGAAACTATCACCGTCACGTGACACAAACCGGCCAATCAGAAGCGATGACGCCGGATGTGAAATTCCTGCTATCTTACGGTGGTAATAATCGGACAAAGTCTGAATAATCTGAGAAAGAAACTCGAATTGGTTCATTATTTGTATGAATGCGAGTTTTTTGGTCGACTTCGGTAAATTTCGCGCTGCCTCGCAGTGATGATTGTATACGAAGCTGTCGTCTGATGAGGTTAGTAAGGATGACGTATTTGGCACGCGAGTGACTTCCCTTGAATGGAGTGAACACGAGACTGCTTCGGAGCCATTTCTGCATCATTTCACGACCTATCTGACATCGTGTGAGGTGTGGAAAATGGTACGCTCGTGCTGTGTACGAAATTGTAGCAATGCCAGTACATCTAGGAGATTGTTCTCCATCCCTGCTGTCATAAAATGAAAGGGAAAGCCCCAACTCAGTGCGTTCGTCTGTATGCATTCCGTGAGCGTTCGACTGTGCGTGTGCGTGCGATTGTGCGAAAAAGCGGTTTCGTGTGTGTGTGTGTGTGTGTGTGTGTGTGTGTGTGGTGTGAGAGAGAGAGAGAGTGAGAGAGAGAGAGAGAGAGAGAGAGAGAGAGAGAGAGAGAGAGAGAGAGAGAGAGAGAGAGAGAGAGAGAGAG
>JAWQFJ010009675.1:5000-7500 GCA_034096865.1 Theodoxus fluviatilis | reverse complement strand
AATCTATTTGATGGATGGATGGATTGATGGATGGATAGAAGGATGGATGGGTGGATGGATCAATGGATAGATGGATGGATGGATGGGTGGGTGGATGGATGGATGGATGGATGGATGGATGAATGGATGGATGGATAGATGAATGAATAGATGGATGGATGGATGGATGGATGAATGGATGGATGGATGGATGGATGGATGGATGGATGGATGGATGGATGGATGGATGGATGGATGGATGGATGGATGGATGGATGGATGGATGGATGGATGGATGGATGGATGGATGGATAGATGGGTGAGTGGGTGGGTGGGTGGATGGAAAAAGTTATAACATGTCTTTGTGTACATTCTACGGTCTTTAGTTGTACCTGAACACATACATGGGATGTGTACGCGCAACATGCAAACATTAGAATGCGTCTGTACAAACACACAAAATGCACGCTTGCACAAAATATTCATGAACGAATTCGGCACGAACGAACACACAAGGACGTACAAAGGTAAAGGTAAAGGTGTGGTTTTTTATAGCGACTTACACCCTTTGTCTGGGTCTCAAACCGCTTACACTTTACCCCCTGATCACTGGGCATCTTCGTCAATCCTCACTGGTACCTCACAACAAACATAGTGACATACATTTAAGACGCACACAGTCAGGTACCAGCACCAACTCCGCTCCCTGGGGAGTATTCCAACCCGATGCTGGCGCTTGGCCGCATACAAGGGTTAATGTACACTCATACATGCATATGCATGCGCTTGCATGCACACACACGCACACGCACACACACGGACGCACGCACGCACGCATACACACGCGAGCACGCGTGCGTGCGCTCGCAGCAGCAGCTATGTTAGCGGAGGGAATCCTAATTATTTTTTGCGCATTGGCAGAGTGGTGCAGGGGAGATAATGCGTCGTCGATCGATGAACTAGTAGATGGAGTTAACTCCCTTGAAAATCGTCTAGTCGAAAACTGGTTATGGACTAAAATAAGCTATATTTCTCATTACACACGAAATTTCCCGTCTCTAAACGGGGATATATTACTTCACAGTTAATATGTTCCGATTTTTTTTTGCTGCATTTAGCAAGCTCTAACATCGTCGCTTCGTGATGAAATTTGGTCCACAGCCCCGTAATAATGACAGGATTATTTTGATTTAACACATTAATTAAGGAGTAGCTAGTTTTCATCATCGTCTGTGTAATGCAATGTTATGCTGTGAGGCCTAACGTTATTCTAAGCCGCGTTATGCTGTGTTACGCTATGCTATGCTTTGCCATGCTCAGCTATGCTATGCTCAGCTATGCTTAACTATGCTATGCTATGATAAGCTATGCTATGCCATGCTATGCAATGCTCAGCTATGCAGTACTATGCTATGCTATGTCATGCTATGCAATGCTCAGCTATGCTCAGCTATGAGATACTATGCTATGCTATGCTATGCTATGCTCAGCTATGCAATACTATGCTATGCTATGCTATGCTAAGCAATACTATGTTATGCTATGCTATGTTCAGCTATGCAATACTATACTATGCTATGCAATGCTATGCTCAGCTATGCAATACTATGCTATGCTCAGTTATGCAATGCAATGCAATAATATGCTATGCTATATTATACTATGATATGCTATGATATGCTATGCTATGCTCAGTTATGCAATGCTATGCAATAATATGATATGCTATGTTATACTATGCTATGCTATGATATGCTCACCTGTGCAAACTTGTACTATGCTCAGCCATGCTGTATTGTACCGCACCACGTCTTGCTGTATAGTCTCACACCATACATTAACAAACCATGTTATGCTCCACTACATGCAGCTAAGCTTGTCCATACGACACAACGTCACGCCGTTGATGCATCGCTACCCACCCGCATGCTGCCCGTGCCTGGCTGACACACTGGCCTTCAGTGACGTGGAAGAGCTGACCAGACGGACACTGGAGGACGCTGGAGGAGATGGACCCGCACTGGACGTACCAGTCACAGCCCTGGCAGCTGGCCATCCGCTGTCCACTGATGTTGCTGCTGCCCACACATGACTGCAGACACACCATGCTCTGACCTGCAGTGATACAGTGCGATGGACATGGACATTGTATATGATGAGATGGAGGGACCGCGAAATCCCAGCACCCGACCAAGACCAGACCATCTGCAGCCCCTGAAGTCGAATCTGCCTGTCACATATTGGACTGTTCAGCCACCAGCGAACCTGTAACCAGTGTGGACCACGCTCTTCATAAATCTTCGTTCGCAAAGCAAAGACAAGCCTTGTCACGACACGACATGAAAGTATATGTAGAATTTCGCTATCAGTAGAACTGTTGGTTTCTGACCCTTCTGACCAATTAATATCTAGAATATAGAGTAGTCTTTAAGATCCTCTTGGAGGCTGAGACGAATGGAGCCAGTAGGAGTTGCAATGGAAGGGACTTCCAAAATCTACATGTAGATGGAGCCGACACAAA
>JAWQFJ010009675.1:0-2500 GCA_034096865.1 Theodoxus fluviatilis | reverse complement strand
TTTCTATTTCAAGCTGACTTCAGCTTGTCCAGTGAAAATCACCACACAGAAAAGCTGAACTGAGCAAAAGAACATTCTGCTTCTCTAACTGCGATGTAAGTTACGCGTAGCTGGTTTCCAGAAAGTCATTGAACTACACAACACAACACAACACAACGCAACGCAACACAACACAACACAACACAACACAACACAACAACACAACACAACACAACGCAACACAACACAACACAACACAACACAACACAACGCAACGCAACACAACACAACACAACACAACACAACACAACACAACACACCATGACACCTAGCCGGCGGAACAAGTCATGGCTAACTCACAATTGGTGATGATTCGCATTCATAACTGTTTGTAGAGATGACTTTAAGATTTTGACCTCGGCAAATACGTTCCTCTTCTTTTTAGATATTACATTCACGAAAACCATTTGCATGTTCCTGTGTAGTGTAACTCAGAAAGCATCGCAGAAGAGGTAATACAAACCAAAGCTTTCAAGGTGAAGAAGGACGAGTAGATATACACATACATCTTCCCGCATACGCCAGTCCAGAGCATCAGGGTAAGCAATACTAGGAGGAAATATCTATCTCCAGAATGTTTTAGTCTTGGGCAAAACAACAACAACAACAGCAGTTACCTTTCTGCACTGGTGCTGGGAGTAGCTGTTTACAAAGATCTAACCATGAAAAATATGTATTTAAAGTTTACAAAGTCAGCACCATTTTCCCACTCACCTTATCTGACCCCGAGACGCCGCATACTAACACGACTTTGGACAAACGGACGACCAAGAAGGACGGCCCCGAAGCATCACCCTTCGGTCCCTCGTACCTCAGACCAGTCAACCATGAATGGTGATAAGCTGGGCCGTCTATCCTCTATGCGGATCATACTTGAGATAACAAGACAGGTGGAGAGACAGGGGCAGTCAGTGTGCTTGTCAAGGCCATTTAATTACGACAGCCCTCTGGGTTTTGAGGTAACGTTAGACTCATTGCCACAGCCCTCTGTGTTTTGAGGTAACATTAGACTCATTGCCACAGCCCTCTGTGTTTTGGGGTAACGTTAGACTCATTACAACAGCCCTCTGTGTTTTGGGGTAACGTTAGACTCATTGCCACAGCCCTGTGTGTTTTGGGGTAACGTTAGACTCATTGCCACAGCCTGTGTGTTTTGGGGTAACGTTAGACTCATTGCCACAGCCCTCTGTGTTTTGGGGTAACGTTAGACTCATTGCATCTCTCATGGTGATTAGTTAAAAAAAAAGGGGGAATAACTAGGGAAGTCAAGGGGGAATAACTAGGGAAGTCAAGGGGGATAACTAGGGAAGTCAAGGGGGAATAACTAGGGAAGTCAAGGGGGAATAACTAGGGAAGTCAAGGGGGAATAACTAGGGAAGTCAAGGGGGATAACTAGGGAAGTCAAGGGGGAATAACTAGGGAAGTCAAGGGGGATAACTAGGGAAGACAAGGGGGACAACTAGGGAAGACAAGGGGAATAACTAGGGAAGTCAAGGGGGATAACTAGGGAAGTCAAGGGGGATAACTAGGGAAGTCAAGGGGAATAACTAGGGAAGTCAAGGGGAATAACTAGGGAAGTCAAGGGGAATAACTAGGGAAGTCAAGGGGAATAACTAGGGAAGTCAAGGGGAATAACTAGGGAAGTCAAGGGGGAATAACTAGGGAAGTCAAGGGGAATAACTAGGGAAGTCAAGGGGAATAACTAGGGAAGTCAAGGGGGATAACTAGGGAAGTCAAGGGGGATAACTAGGGAAGTCAAGGGGGATAACTAGGGAAGTCAAGGGGGATAACTAGGGAAGTCAAGGGGGATAACTAGGGAAGTCAAGGGGGATAACTAGGGAAGTCATGATTTGTTTTTCTCCCCTCTAACCAGCTCTGATGAGTTCAGTCATTGGCTTTATATAGACTGCAAGGGGTGATAGAGAATTCATTCATTCATTCATTCATTCATTCATTCATTCATTTGTTCGTTCATTCATTCATTCATTCATTCATTCATTCATTCATTCATTCATTCATTCATTCATTCATTCATTCATTCATTCATTCATTCATTCATTCATTCATTCATTCATTCATTCATTCATTCATTCATTCATTCATTCATTCATTCATTCATTCATATTCAAACAATTCATAAATTCATTAAATTTTTTCTTGATTTTATCCAAACCTTCATTCATCCATTCATTCTTTAATTATTCTATGCAACCATTCATTCATTTGTTCATTCATTTATTTATTCATTCATATTCCAGAAATTAATAATTTTTCAGTTTTGTTTATTTAATTTATTCCAACATTCATCCATTCATTTGACAAGGAGTGGTTGTTGGCATCCGTCAGTCTCGTGAGACTATGGGGTGTGCGCCAGGTTTGGTCAGTCCGGGGTTGAGAGGCAGCGTACTCTGTGGCTGTAGAGCCCGATCCTTGAGCCGCATGCTCTGTTGCACTTGTCGCA
>JAWQFJ010009674.1:7500-35000 GCA_034096865.1 Theodoxus fluviatilis | reverse complement strand
TGCCATGGATTAGCTTCTGGATTTGCCATTGTCATTGTTTTACTAGTCCGACATGTACTCGTCGTTCGTCTTCGACATGATTGGTCATTATGATTTCCATGGTTTTCAATGTTCTGGACCCGCTCTTCTCTCTCTCTCTCTCTCTCTCTCTCTCTCTCTCTCTCTCTCTCTCTCTCTCTCCTTCTTCTTTCGCCGTCCCCTTGGTTTTTCTTTCTTCGATTCTTATTTTGTCTTCTTCTTTTTCTAACCGTAGTCTAAATTTGTTATGTTGTTTTTGCTAGTATTGTTCGTCTTTTCGCCACTCGTCATCTTCATGTTACCTTTTATTACACGTCTACCTCATCTTTCACTTCTCCTGCTACTCTGCAACTTCACATTATTCTTCTGCTCCTAGTATGTCCGTGCTTCTGTTTACCTTGATGTCGATTCTTCTCCTTTTCCCCATATCACCTCCTCCCCCTCCTCGTCCCCTTTCTCCTCCTTCTCTTTCTCCTCCTCCTCTCTCCCTCTCCTCCTCCCTCTCTTCCTCCTCCTCCCTCTCTTCCTCCTCCTCCCTCTCTTTCTCCTCCTCCCTCTCTTCCTCCTCCTCCTCCCTCTCCTCTTTCTTCTTCTCCTCCTTCTCCTCCCATTCTTCATCTCCCTTCTTCCTCCCCCTTCTTCCTCTTCCCCCCTCTCCTTCCCCTTCTTACTCTTCCCCCTTCTCCTCCCCTTCTTCCTCCCCTTCTTCCTCCCCCTTCTTCCTCCTCCCCCTTCTTCCTCCTCCCCCTTCTCCCCCCCCCCTCTCCTACCCCCTATCCTCCCCCCCTCCTCCTCCTCCTCCTTCTCCTTCCTCCCTCCCCTCCCTCCCTCCTCCCTTCCTCCTTCCCTCCTCCTCCTCCTCCTCCTCCTCCCTTCCTTTCTCCTTCCCTTCCTCCCTCTCCTCCTCCTCCTCCTCCTCCTCCTCCCTTCCCCCCTCCCCTCCCTCCTTTCCTCCATCTCCTCCTCCTCCTCTTTCCTCCTCCTCCTCCTCCTCCTCCTCCTCCTCCTCTTTTCCTCCTCCTCCTCCTCCTCCTCCTCCTCCTCCTCCTCCTCCTCCTCCTCCTCCTCCTCCTCCTCCTATCTCCTCTCTCCTTATCCTCTCTCCTTCCTCCTCTTGCTCCTGCTCATCTTCCCTCTTCTGGTTTTGTTTCTGCTCTTTTTCCTCCTGACTCTCCTCCTTCTGCCATTAACACCCCCCCCCCACCCCCACCCCCTCCTTTAATTCCTGCTCCTCCTCCTCCTGCTTCTCGTCCTTCTTCAGCTCCTTCTTCTACTCTTTCTCCTACTTCCACTCCTTTTCCTTCTTTTGCTCCTGTTCGTCCACTTGCTGCTGTAGCTGCTCTTGAGGCTGCTGCAGAGCTCCTCTGCATTCCAAGTCTGTACCTTTATCTGGCCTTTAATGAGAGCCACTGCACCTGGGTTCTGACCTACTGAAGTCAGCCTGGTTGACATTTTGCTTCGTATCTCCTTCTGGTATCGCTGCAAAGATGCAGGCAGATTGGCCTGTAGGGGTCCTACCTTTGTTCAGGCTGCTATTGTTGACAGAAGGGGGACAGACCGTTGCACTATCTTTGGAACGTTTGCATTGTACGGTATGCACAATGCAGTCACTCACAAATCAACAATGAATGAGACCCTTTGCAAAGAAGCTTGTTTCCCAGAACTGTCATGATATATCGACTTAGTTACTTACTCTCTCGTGAAGTTTTATCGTAGCTTAAACCTCCATTGAACACCGAGGGGGCTTTACAGTGAACCAGTTGTTGAAGTTTGATCTCACGTGTGTCTCCAAGCAGCATTGTGGAGAACTCGATATGCGTTTGTGAGTCAGGGTTACATCTCTCCGTGGGAAGTGACTTGACTGAAAATTAAAATCTTGCCTCGTCTTGCATCATTGCATCATTTTCTGGTCACTTCTTACTTTGTCGATGCTGGAGAGAGAGATAGAGAGAGAGAGAGAGAGAGAGAGAGAGACAGAAACAGAGACAGAGACAGATACACAGAGACAGAGCATGTGCGTGTGTGTATGTGTGTGTGTGTGTGTGTGTGTGTGTGTGTGTGTGTCTGTGCGTGTGCGTGTGCATGTGTGTGTGTGTGTGTGTGTGTGTGTGTGAGTGAGTGTGTGTGTGTATGAGTGTGTATGTGTCTTTTTGTGTTGTGTGTGTGTGTGTGTGTGTGTGTGTGTGCGCGCGGTCGCGTATGTGTGCGTGTGCGCGTTTGTAGGTGTGTGTGTGTGTGAGTGTGTGTGTGTGTGTAGGAGCGTGTTTGCGTATTTATATGTGAGAGAGAGAGTGAGAGAGAAAGGCGGAGAGAGACAGAGACAGAAACTCAGAGAGAAAGAGAAAGAGTCAGAAAGAGTGAGAGGGAGGGAGGGAGGGAGGGAGGGAGGGAGGGAGAGAGGGAGGGAGGGAGGGAGGAGAGGGAGGGACGGAGGGAGAGGAGGGAGAGGAGGGAGCGAGAGAGGGGGGGGGAGAGAGAGAGAGAGAGAGAGAGAGAGAGAGAGAGAGAGAGAGAGAGAGAGAGAGAGAGAAAGAGACAGACAGACAGACAGACAGACAGACAGACAGACAGACACAGATCGAGAGAAAAGAAAGACAGTGAGAGAAGAAAGACACAAAGAGAGAATAAAGACAGAGAGAGAGAAGAAATAGAGACAGACAGAGAGAGAAGAAACAGAGATAGAGACAGAGACACACAGAGAAAGACAGAAAGAGACACAGAAAGAGAGAGAGACAGAGACAAAAAAACTGAAAGACAGAAAGACAGAGATATAGTGTTCAGAGAGAGAAAGACAGAGACAAGCGATACAGAGAGAGAGAGAAGGACACAGCGAGACAGAGAGAGAAAGACAGTCAGAGAGACAGAGAGAGAGAGAAAGACATACAGAGACAGAGAGGGAGACAGAGAAAAAGAGAGGCACACAGAGAGAGACTGAGAGATAATGAAAGAGATAGAGTGAGACAGAGAGCGAGCGAGTGAGTGAGCGAGCGAGCGAGAGCGAGAGAGCGAGAGAGAGAGAGAGAGAGAGAGAGAGAGAGAGAGAGAGAAGAGGCAGAACGTATAAGAGGTGCACCACTGACCCACTTACGGGGAGATGCTGAAGGATGATATGGTGAAAATGAAAGACTACTCCTAGAGATTCAAATTTTTGCTGAAGTATGACTTGATAAGTAGAATACAAAATAACTTTAAGATCTGAAAAAAAATTTGTTGACTCTTTGTAAATTAAAAAGGTATAAAGAATGTGCAAAATTGGGCAAACTTTGAAACTAAATTAAAAATCAACAACACATCAGAATGACTTCTAGTTAGTTTTATTGGAACAATCATCATTACACAAACATTTCTGTGTATCCATATGACTGACACTCAACAGGATTTTTTTCTCTCTAATATTTTCATCCTCATTATCATAATTGACGCATAAATCTACATAATGATAATAATGAAAAATTGTACAATTTCCACACTACTCATAATTTACTCAAATCAATACACAGAATGATAAAACCAATTATGTTCATCATTCTGACAAAATCTGGAGACAATTGACACTTTTTTTTGGAGTTATTTGCTTTTATGTGAAAATAAAACTTTTTCAAAATATGCGTTTTGAGAAAATCAAGAAAGAAGATTGCAAATGTGTTTAACAAGTCAAAGATAATTGTATTTTCAACTAAAACTGACATTTATGTACACCTGACAAAGCAAATCCCACAAAGTTTCAAAACTGGAATTATGTTCAGAATTTACACAAATTATTACAAAACCTCTCCACTCTCAAACTCTGGAACTACGGCTATTCCAAGTCTTTGGAAAAATACACAGAATTGGTTGCTAATAATTTTTAGAAATACAAACATACATACCTCTAACTGGAAATGATATTTTTGTGTACAGGCATGCACTTATAAAGCAAATGCTACAACATTTTTGCATTAGAATCATCTTCTGATATCACAGACATGTTCATTCAAACTCCTGCATGCCTGCGAACTTGCATGCGTGTCATTGTGCAAACGTTATGTGTTTATGCGCTCATGTGTGCTTGCGATATTCTTTTGTAACGAGATACCGTAGCTGTTTCGGCGATAGTATGATGTTTGTGTCGTATTAAAGCCAGGAGAATACCCCTTACATTGACACAAAAGTTATATCAAGATACAGAAAATCTAAGTCGTAAACGTCCGTGGAGTTGCAAGCACACCATATACTATTATTTGAGAAAAATGGTTATGACTTGTTTGTGATAAAAAGAGCTAATTGGTCGACTGAGCTCTTTTTGCACACTTTTCCATCACAGTGTGCCGTACTCTTAACTAATTTCATTACAAATCGGCCAACAGAGACAGAGGATACATTATTCTTCGAATCCAGTACATGGCGCCGCAGTTTTGTTGCGAATTCAAGTGCAGCAAAGCATATGCCGTCGAAAAGAAAACAAAAACCTCACTGACTGTTCTTGGGGTCAGTGTAAAGAAAAATGTTAAGTTCCTCTGCTTTATGAACCTTTTCTGGCGAATCTCTCATGACCTGTTGTATGTTACGAGGAACGGAAATCACAAATAAAAATTCTAATTGTGCCAGTCAGCCTCTGTAAATTATTGGTGTTTTTTTTAAACTAATAAATGTTGTAAGTGGCCAGGATAAATCGTATGCGTATACCTACTTGTGCTTGTATGAATGCGTATTGTTCGTTGCGTATTTCGTGATACTGTGTGCACGAACTCGTGTACATCTATGTCTCTCTTCATAAGCGTAGTTGTTTTCGTGTTCTCCCTAATGTCACGAAACGCATGTTCTGAAGTTGCGTGGTGAAAGTACTTAAAAGTTATATCATCTTGTTTGTCTCTAACATACTTTCTCATTCATAGAGAATGGAATCCATGCTTGAAAAAGTGCACGAAATCTTTTGTACTGGTATAACTCGGAACCCTGCCACTGTGGCGTTGAGTTGAAATCAACATGAAGTTATATCCACAAATTGTCAAAACATGGAGGCTACAAACTCGCCAGTGAATGCGATGAGATATTTTCCCCGCTTCACTATGATAGCACTTCATCTGCTTTGGTAGTCGATTATTTTGTTTTGAACTCCGTCATTAAGCACATTGCAGAGGTGGTTTCTGTCGATTGTTCTATCAAAGATCGTTGGAGTAGGTTTGCATTGTAGTTTATAACCCATCTTGCTGGCCCTTATGAATTGCACCGACTTCCCACTTCCTCCGCATAAATAACTAAAGATGGCTGGCGTGTTCTGAGTTTACATTTTATGATTTATGTTGCTCATGATAGTCTGCAGGTAACGAGGGATTGAACAGAAAGTTTCCGTAAAGCAGGCAAACTTTACCATTTTTTACTCTGACCCAAAAAACTGAGGGCGGAGTTGAAAAGGAAACGACTCAGACAAATGACTCATCCTAAACAAGAGAAATGGCATGTAACATCTTAACACTGCTCGGGGCGGATGAAAGTCACACGGGATGACTAAGAACACAACGACTCACTCTGATCTGACGCCATTTTATTTCCACTCCATCTTTCATACAGATCCCCCCCTTCTCAAAGGCCAGCCAATACCTCCCTTGTTTCTTCTTTGGATTTTTATTGCCATCTAATACATCAAGGACCAGAACTACACGTACACCAAACGATAAAGGTAATAGTGGCTACATGTCGACCTCATCTACACGTTTGCTTTGATGGACAGCTTCATCATTCATGTCAAGAATCATTCTGAAGCCAGTTTAAGCATCTTGCGTTGGCAGTCAGAAAAAGTACAAGCAAATTCAGAATACATTGAGTAAATCGATAATACTCTCTGATAAAGTGGTTTTCTACGTGGTTACACCACGCTAAAGTGGATGTGCGTTTTTGAAGAGAGGACATGCCTGCTACGTTTGGGCTGGTGATATCACAGGGTTTTTTCGCATGCAATTCCTTTGCAAGTGATGCAGATTTCTTCAATGGAGAACAAGCACGACTAATCATCAGTAACAATGCAGTGCTGCACAGTGATTCTTTAGCAGTGGTAACATGTATTTGCACTTTTATGTGGATAAATTGTTACGTAATTTGGACGGTTTAAATCCGGCTTCATCATATTAGGCGGAGATCATCTGAGCACTCGTGTCGAAGTGTGTTAGTAGTCTTCAGCCTCATTTACTTGCACTGATGTCATACCGATTATGAAAGGTGAGCTGAGCTGTGGAAGCGTATCCTACGTGGTCTTTCCAGCCTGTCCTTATGCTCCCGGAGGACGGGGCACAAAGCTCCTCCACTCAGGCCTGTCTTCCACGGAGTCATGGGCAACTCATCCTGCATCCGCATTTCTTGCGTGCATCTGCTGTCCTGTGCAATTACTTGGTAAAGCCTTTTCTTAATTGACAAATAAATCTTGACTAATATTCACCAAGTCTTGCCAAAGTACTTATTGGCAAATATTCGGCAAAACATTCGGCAACTATTGCGCCAAGTCTTGGCAAGTCTTTAGTTTCTTAAGAGCTTGACGAACCAAGCCAAGATCTCGCAAACAAAGGACATGTGCAATATGGCATCGATGGGCATCATGCCCATACCGTTACTGTGCAATCGCTGCAGATGTAAACGAAGCGACATATTTAGTCAGTCATTGTGATCTGAGGGGATCTCACGAATATCTCGCGCCAATAGCTATTGGCAATATTTGTCGAGCCAATATCCCAAGTCTTGGCAAATATTTGCCAAGTCTTGGCGAAAACCAAATAAGAACCTGAACGTTTGACCAAATATTCCGGGAATATATCCCAAGAGCCGGCAAATTTTGACCGAATATTTGGTCAGTATTTGTCAAGACTTGGCAAACACCAGTTAAGAACCTGCTGAAGGCAGTACCAAACATTTTTATTCACGGCTGCTTGCAATACAGTCGAGTACATTTAACATTCGTCTGAAAAGCCTCGGTGTCGAGCGCTCTAAAATAGCTATGAAGAAACCTTTATTTCTGCAGCGATAGCCTGAAGCAATACTTGCTGTGGAATGATTTTGACGATATGACGTAGCATCCACTCACATGCCATCCACGTAGCTCAAGCCTTGTCCGCGGCTATTTTGAGACCCATTTTGCCTTAATGCGAAGGAAATGCATTCATGTCCTTGTTAGATGAAGATAAGAATATGACAAAATGCTGTTATGAGCAGAAAAATGAGTGGTTTAGAGTTGACGAATATCGCGGTGCGAACTGTAAATATTCCTTATATAATATCCGTCTTCTTTTCCTTGTGATGTTCTGTAGAGTGGCGTGCTAAAATGAACGGAGAATTTTCCTATTTTCTGCGCGTGTAAGCTGAATTTTATGTCAGCATTGAAGTAGATTGCTATGTAAACATTTTCGCCTTCCAAGCAGAAGTAATTGAAGACGACATCTAAGTTCACAACGTGACTGTCACCTTTGCCAAGTATGCCTGCTGCTTGTAAAACCGTGCACTCGCAAAGAAATAGCGATGCCTCACGTTTTCCTGCATAGACAACGAATAGTGATAGAAGATTACAGTCTCGTCTCCTTTTTGTACCATATTGCGTCCGCAAATTTAGATTCAGCATGGGACGAAAAGGACGGGAAGTGAGAAAGAGAAAGGAAAAAGCACCAATGGTGAAGAAGAGACGAGTATGCACTAAGAAAGTTGTCATGGCGCATGCCGAAGTATGTGGAAATAGAGTCTGGTGAGAGGTTTGTTGTTGCAAGCGGGTTAGCCTTGACACTTCGGGGTGATTTGAACATATGATTTGATCTAAATGATCTGATCTTGACCCAGTGTCCTCCAGTGGCCTTCTAGGCCGCTTGGGTCCGCCCCTGGCGGAGCTACTGGAGCAGGCCCCGAAAGTCCAGCAGCCAGGGGCTCCAGTCTATGAAGGGAGGTTCGAGCAGCTATGGGCGCATGTGGCATTTCCAACCAGATGTTCCCCGGGGACACGCACAAGCTGCTTGGAGCGGTCCGTAGTCGAGATTCTGAATAAAGGTTAGAAAGTTTCATGATTGCGCGTTCGAGTTGTCGAGGAGAATATGGAGACAGTGGCGGTGTGCGATTTGCAAATGGTCGTACTGCATACTATAAAAAGAAGATGAAGAAAAATATATAAATAAACCGCATCGTCAATATGTACATATTCCGCTTGACTGTAGTCCAGCCAATTGAAAGTATCTTCCCTCATTTGTCTCCCCTGCAACATATCGTGGTTGAATAAGAGGTAACACGTATGACGTAACTCTTTATCTGCATGCTCATGACATTCTGCGTTACGCTGGGCCCCTTACTCGTTACTCTTTGCTGGAGATGAAATCATCTCTTCGGAAGGACAAATCACTTTAACTAAGTCTCGTAATCAAGGCGTTTTCAGTTTCCGACTGGACGTCCTCAAAAAGGAACTTGATCTGTCCACGTGCAACATAAGGCGCGAGCCGCTCCATGCCCCTTCATCAACCGTGACCTCTGGTTGCTGGGAAGTCGAGGACTGCTCCAGAAGCTCAGTCAGAACGGACCCAAGCAGCTCAAGAAGCTACCTTGGGGCATGGGAGCTACGTTAGACTACTGTGAGAATGTCTTTACTGTGAGAATGTTAATCTGTTCCGGACACACTCATATCTCTAGGAAGGCTGCTTCAATGTACCACTCATATCTCTAGGAAGGCTGCTTCAATGTACCACTCATATCTCTAGGAAGGCTGCTTCAATGTACCACTCATATCTCTAGGAAGGCTGCTTCAATGTAGCACTCATATCTCTAGGAAGGCTGCTTCAATGTACCACTCATATCTCTAGGAAGGCAGCTTCAATGTACCACTCATATCTCTAGGAAGGCTGCTTCAATGTACCACTCATATCTCTAGGAAGGCTGCTTCAATGTACCACTCATATCTCTAGGAAGGCTGCTTCAATGTACCACTCATATCTCTAAGAAGGCTGCTTCAATGTACCACTCATATCTCTAGGAAGGCTGCTTCAATGTACCACTCATATCTCTAGGAAGGCTGCTTCAATGTACCACCTACTGTACCATTACAGTGACCATTTTCCTCACCCGACTGAAGTTTTCCCCCGTGCCTCAGTCTTGTCTACTAGAATTTTCTCCATTACCGATCATCTTCGCTTCCCCTAGAAGGAAAGCCGAGTACCATCAGAGCTGTAAAGAGTCTCCGAAGCAACAATCGCCCTGATCGATCACCTGCCTGTTCCTTTACAATGCCTGCACTTTCTGCGTTGTTATTTACCTAGGCCAATGCTTTCCTGCTAATGCCTCACTTTTACACACACACACACACACACTCTCTCTCTCTCTCTCTCTCTCTCTCTCTCTCTCTCTCTCTCTCTCTCTCTCTTTCACACACACACACACACACACACTCACACACACTCACACACACACACGCACACACTCGCGCGCGCGCGATGGCACGCACGCACATACACACATGCATGCACGCAGGATCCCTCACGCACAAACGCATACGTACACACACACACACACGCACAAGCACGCACGCACATACACACACGTGCACGCACAAAAACACGCATACGCACGCACGAATACACACACTCATGACGCATACGCACACACACACACACACACACACACACACACACACACACACACACACACACACACACACACACACACTCTCACACACGTACACATACATGCACACACATAATTATGTGTAATATTTTGTAGAAAACGTCCTGTCTGGTCCGAGCAGGGTGTCTGTCTCCGTATTAGGATCTTGCCTAAGCTTCTTGTCTGTAACTCAGGGTCCTTGGGAAAAATCACTATGACCATTACGTTCTTTTTCAGTCTGTAACGCATGCATTGCATTGTACAATGACAACTATTGACACGTGCCTTTGCTTTTCTGTTCGACCCGCAGGGTGTTGTCCTCTAGAAAAATCATCGTAAGCTTTACTTTTGTAAAAATTGCATACTTAATTCATTGTCCTTTACTACAATAACTATTGACTGGTGATAAAGGAATGTTAACCATACGCTCAACCAAGGAAGAGAACAGCCGTTCACGCAAAGCTTTCACCGACCTTCCACCCCGCTTCCATCAGCGCTTTGCAACAGTTTGTGGTGACTCGGAATTCAGTCCACGCGCCGTCGACTTGTGCCTATGCTTTCTCTCTGCTTTCGGATTTGCACCTGATGCATTGTCCTTTATTACAATGAATTTTTTTTCTCCAAACGTATATTCAAAAGTTACAAAATGCAACACATAGAGAACACATTCTACAATAACATATACTTCCTCTCTGTACCTCAAGATATTATCGTCTGGAAAGTCACTAGGGCCCGTATTCACAACGGCGATTTATCGGCGATTTATTTTAACTCCGATTTATCTCTAAACGCAGACGATTCCAACTGCCTGTTCCGCTCTCCCTTGGCTGGAAACCAGAATATATAGCAAAGCGCAACCTAGGATCCTCTGACGAGCGTACCTTATCTAACCGATCAAGATAACGCGGGGCTAGGGGATAAATCGAGTGTTAAATAGATAAATAGCCGTTGTGAATACGGGCCCAGGCCTTTTACATTTTTCAAGTTTGCACCGAATGCATTATCCTCTACGACAATAACAACCGCTGGCGGTGAACCTCCAGGTTTTGGCATTTAAAAAACCCCCCAACAAAAACTAAAGATCGGGTTCGAACTCGCAACCTCTCGAGAAAAGAGGAGGAAAAAAGTAAGGTTCGAACCCGCAACCTCTCACGTGTACAACAACGGGTGGGGTGGCTCTCTTTCTCTCACTCGAATACCATACACACATTTTTTAAAAAGAAGCTTCTGTGCGGATTCGAACCCGTACGCGCATCCCCTACAACCAAGCATGTCCCAGCGACAAAAAAATATTCGACGCGCGTACCGAGTGAGCTAATCCATAAAGCTGTGAGGAACTCCAGTAAACCTGGAGGGATAAAGCTGTGAGGACCTCCAGGAAACCTGAAAGGATAACTTATTTTGGTCTCTACACTTGAATCAAAACTTATCGAATGCAACACATACAGAACACATCTTACAATAACTATTAAATTGAGCGTGTATGTCCTGTACCTCAGGGTGTTGTCCGCCTGAAAAATCACCGTGACATTTACTTTTTTCAGGTTTGCACCTGATGCAATGTCCTTCACTACACTAACTGTTGAACCGAGCATGTGCCTTTTTCCTTTCCCTCAGGGCGTTGTCCTCGGTGGTGGCGCTGGGCGCGAACATCATCTGCAACAAGATCCCGGGGCTCGCGCCCAAGCAGCGCACCATCTGCCGCAGCAGGCCGGACGCCCTGGTGGCAATGGGGGAAGGGGCCAAGCTGGCGCAGGCCGAGTGCCAAGTCCAGTTCAGAAACATGCGCTGGAACTGCTCCTCCTTTGCTGACAACGACTCCATGTTCGGCTATGAACGCCTCAAAGGTGAGTGCTGGCTTTGCCATCGGGCATGTCTGTGGTTTCACATGTAATCGATGGAGATGTTTCTGAGGGGGCGGAAGCCAGCTGAAGGTACCGTGAGATCGGGTGGAGTTGAGTTGGGTGGAGTCGAGTTGGGTGGAGTGAAGTTGGGTAGAGTGGAGTTGGGTGGAGTGGAGTTGGTTGAAGTCGAGATCGGGTGAAGTTGAGTTGGTTGGAGTTGAGTTTGGTGGAGTGGAGTTTGATGGAGTGGAGTTGGATGGGGTAATTTTGGGGGTGGGTAACGTTGAATAAGCGTGTGTGTGTTCGTGCGTGCGCACGCGCACGTGTGCGTATGTGTGCGTCTACCTGTTTGTGTGCATCTTTTTATAATTTTTCCCTGTTGATTTGTATATGCTGACTGCTGTTTTAAATAATAGGCCACAATAGTGCGTCCTAGTTCGTGAACTTGCTCTATGGGGATTATATGAAGCCGGTGCTGCTCAGTTACCAACATTCCTCCCTGTGAGAGTATTTGCATATCCCATTGACGTCGCCATTCGTGAATGAAGGAACGCAGAAGTCGTTACGTGAGATGTTATCTTCGAGTTTTATTTTAGAGTTTTGATATTATTGAAAACAGGATTCCTTCGTAAACTCTACAGTTTGGTACAAAATCGCTTGCCCACGGTTGAAGAAATGTGTGGCTGCAATTAAAAATAAACGACTATTGTCAAACGCAGCGGCTTTCATGCACCACGTAATTTCGGAAACACTTGACATATCCCTCTCTGATCAGGAAGACGCCTCGACAGTTACTAAGGCAATATTTCAAACCCATCACAGGCAAGCCCTGGAGCAAGCACGGAGTTCAGGTTCTGTTGTCCACATTCTTTGGGCAATCACCTTTTGATGATTACAAAAACGACGTGCTCGAAATAACTTCGCCAGGAATGCACTCTGGCAATCAAAATGTAACATCCCACCCCCCAGTGAGCAGAAGTTTAATCCATCATAACAGTAATAAATTCTATATCAGCTATGTACACATGTGTCCTTTCAATGCATAGAGGAGAAAAGCTGGCTCGTTTGACGCTGCTCACACCAAAAGTGATCTCCTTTAAAAGGCAAGAAGCAGTGCCTGCACTCACTCGCTCTTTGCACCACTGATGAAGCCATCACCAGCGAGGGCCATCGCAGTTCTTGATCCTTCCTGGCGATAGCATTGCCGGCAACCAGGCAGTCGAAAACACGGCGTAATCTTCAAAGAGGACCTCATCCTTCCCAAAGTGCAGTCAAAAGCGTCCTCCGAACGCGACCCCGAAAAACCCCGAGAGTTCTTTGCGATAAACCTGCACTTTATCGAAGGGACAGATAAAAGAACTCTTCAGTCTGCGAAGGACGCACAAAGCGCACGCTCGTTGACCCGGACGCGCCAGTGCATCGTCGTCATTGAAAATGGCGACTCCTCAGTGGCGATGCGACCGTCCCTCCACATACAGGTGGCTTGGGCCATTAACTCTTTTGGATGAAGCGGGAAGTTTGGGGAAAGTTGTGAGAAGGCAGGGGACCAGATCTGGTGAATGAGCGCTAACGCCTGAGGAGATTCGTTCCACATTAGAGCAGTGCGGAGATGTCACCTACAGAATGGAGGAGAGCAATAACCCCAGTTTCTACGCCATGGACTGACTCTGCCTGCGCATGGAGAAGCTGGGCACGGTGAAGATGAAGTAGGGATGAAGATATCTGAAATACAACTGTTGACATTGTCTTACTAAGAACAGAGACTCATCACCCTTCGTAGATTGTTCATTAAGACAATTGTAATGCTGAACAAATATTAAAAGTTCGTGCGTGTACATTTAGTATTACCGGGCGTAGATGGTCAGTGGATGACGGATACTGCAGCCAGTCACTGCATGTTGCTGGACATTGTGTCGCACGTTTTACGTTTGGAAGCATTGCTGAACACTGTTTTGCAGATGTTCACAATTGAAATGATATGACAGTCTTGCTTCGGTTATTCGCGCTGTGGAACTCCAGATGTATCTCAGAAATGAGGATTTGTGTCTGAATTTCTTTGTAATCTTTATCTGAACGAACCGTGGGAGACCCCGTCTGATGGGTTTGTTGTTGTCCCGTCAGCAACGTAGGAAAATATTCGACATCGCGCCATCTTTATTGATACATCTGGTCTTAATTGACATGAATAAATACTTTATAAGATCAACTGTGAGCCAGAGTCTCCTCGCCTCTCAATCACACGAGCTTTGATTTCTACCCCCAACAGAGGAGCGCTCTGGGTGTACCAAACAGCGGATTGGCAACCAGGGATCGTTTACCAGGGAAGCCAGGCACTGAGCTCTGCAATTCAATGATGCACATACATGTATATCTGTGAGGAGAGATTTCAAAAGCGCCGTCTACACATGAGGAAACGACACTGGCTGCGGATGGAACTTCGGTCTCGAGAGTACCGACTTTTCACTTGCGTGTCTACACAGAGTGTTGTGGCCCAAGCTTGTGTTACACCATGCTTCTCCGGCACAATAGAATTAAGTAGAACACGATATCTCTTCTGGCGTAAACTCACTTTCGCAAAGAGCAGCATTCAAAGATATCAGCAGCAATGTTCGAACACCAGCGGAACGATCTTCTTATTGGATAAGAACACCAGTACAAGACCCACTCAATTGGGATCATTGCGACACACCAACGAATGTTCACACCGGAGGAGTACGGCTGTACATATACAGTTCTCCGTGTCATGTTGTCTGACACCCGGTTTACCATCCTCTCTACATCCTTTGTGACACTCAGTGTCACTTAGGACGTGCTTTAGTTGGGTCATTCAGAAGATATTGTGATCGCCATCAAAACACGTCCCAGCTGTGGTGTGTTTTCGTGCTAAGAACGGAATCTGTGTGCAGCACTCCACTGTGCTGTTTGACCGAACACTTCGCACACGGAGAGGCGCCCTTCTCTGTTGGCCAGGAATCCAGGAGGACAACGGAGCCACGACACAGCCTTGAAGAGTACGGTCCAGGGACGGCAATTGCTCTTTTCTGTGCCGCATGTCACAACACTCTGTACATGTGGAGGCGTCCTTTGGTGCTGTCCAGACGTCCGGTGAGCCCCAGGGGCTGGGGCAGGGACCTGGCGAGCAAAGTCCGGGGGTGGCTGTTGACACAGGGTCGGGGAGCGGCGCATCCTGTGGAGATGGGGCCCTGCCCCGATGGCGGCTTGCCGGGCACGCCGTGTCACTTGGCTGCGGGGATTAGGCCCAGCACACCACATGACCAGGATGCTGGCACGTAGAGTGGCAGGAGCGCCTGCGCTGCAGACAGAGATAGAGCCCACCATGAATATTGACGCCCGCTATGTGACTGCCGGCTATTTTGTCTGGCCTCCTGCATCCGTTTTCGACCTCCTTGCTTAGTTCCCGCGTGCGTCGCATTTTGAGTGGGTTCTATCTCTCTCTCTCTCTCTCTCTCTCTCTCTCTCTCTCTCTCTCTCTCTCTCTCTCTCTCTCTCTCTCTCTCTCTCTCTCTCTCTCTCTCTCTCTCTCCACCCCGACCCAGCCTCGGTTTGCCGTTGCCTACAGGAGTGCACAGGGAACCTGCCAGGAGTAGCGAAATACATGTACGTCACACTGCCGTGCATCTCTGCCGGATGACGTCATATGTAATGGTCCCTGGCCACCCCGTCCCCTCAATCATAGTATAACGAAATTCAATTGGTATCGTGAAGGCATGAATGCGCGCGCACGCACACACACAAGCACACTTGGACACATATGCACGCATATGTGCACTTACACACACATACACACACACGCATTACACACACACACATGCACACACACACACACACATACACACACACACACACACACACATGCACACACACACACACACATACACACACACGCACACACACACAGCCCCGCCAATATTTTTCTATATGATGGCTGAGCTTGGGACAGCGCGAAATGTAACACTTTCAATGGTCACTTCCGTTGCGTTCAAGAAAAATCGGTGCTTGAGCTTTTACTAGGAATGAGGAGTTTATATTTGGCTGAAAGCTGCCTGTTCTGTACGATTGTTATACTTGTATGTACAGCCAAGTTGTCCAACGTACAGCCACGTAGTCCAACGATGCTCATACCCAAAACTAGTTTGTCCTTACGGACAGGTAGATGATTCAATGACCTCGCTACGCACTCAGGAAAAGATGTCAGACATAGCACATAAGACGCTATCAATAAAGTAACACAACGCTGCGGACCATAAGCCTTCCAAAAAGGTGTGAGCTTTGTCATTCAAAACTGTGTTCGATGAGGTTTCAGACACGCCACTGGTGACACTGTATGGGATGGAGGCGACCCTGGGTTGGAATACTTTCCTGGTAGCGAACCTGATGCTCTCACATATTTTCTCAGGCTCCCTATCTGCACATGTATCTGTCTCCAGGGGTCATAGCAGATCAATACAATCCAATGGTTTCGATTGTTAAATGCGAAGCTGTGTGACTGACGTGACACGATCAGTACTTCCATTCGAAAAAATGGATTGCACGGTCACACTCATATCTACCTTGCCCGTGTCACTGAAAGTCTCTTCGCCACTCCCGACAACTCTTACAGCTGACAGGGAGTGTTGCATGGCTTGTATTTGGGACGTAGACCCGGGGGGCTTCAAGTCCAGATAAGTTATGGACCGTCCCCACCCATTGACATGCGTCCTCCTCCAACCCCCACCCCACCCCCTCCCTCTCCTGGTCTCTTCGCATTCAACCATACCTACAGCAACCCCCACCCGAAGGGGCGGTCAGGGTGGGGACCTTCTGCCAGCCCCAGGGAGCGAGGTGTGGGTGAGGGCGAGATCAATGCCCCTTGGAAGGCCGGGGTCCCAACTCCCTGCCTCTCTCCCAGTCACGCCAGGAATGGAAATAACGTCTTTATCGAGGTAGCGCACGGCCACCCCATTCCGCTCTCTTCCTTCCCTCCCTTTCCCTGCAACCTTCCTCTCGCCATCATGGACAACCACCTCACCCTTCCTCGCCCTGTCATCGGCTTTGCGTCCCCGGCTGACCACTGCTCGTGACCTTTGACTTGTCTGCCCTCTCTTAACCTTTCTTTCCCGTTTCTTCTCTCTTCTTCCTCTCGCAACTCCCACCCCCCACCCCCACCCCGACCCCCCACCCCCCGCCTTTCTTTCCCTCACACTCAATCCAATTCACTCTTTGCCTACCCACCCAGCCGCTATTCTTTCCTACACTGTCCCGTTACCCCTTCTTGTGTTAACCCATTCCTCATGACCACCCCCACCCCAACCTCCACCCCCACCCCCACCTCTACTCACCACCCGCCTTTACCTCTCACTCTGCTCCTCGCCCCTGTGCTACCCGGTGAGACACTGACAGGAGTCGACACCTCGCATGCCGAGACAAATCTCGCGGTGTCACGCGCTGTGAGCTGAGCGCCACCTGGTGAGCGGACATACCGGAAGCGAGGGAGGAGATTAGGAGAATGGCAGTTGCCGTTCTTTGCCAATCATAGTGGGCTGGGCCACGAGGATATCGAGGTGCGATTGACACGTGTGTATGAAGGGGTAAAGGTAAAGTAGTGGTTTTGTGTAAGGACTTATCTCCTTTGTATTTGGTCTCAACCTCTTTGCACGCTGCCCTCTACACCACTGCGTCATTTCATCAATTCTGTACCAGACCTGCGGCGACAAACACGGAGACAGTTAGGATGCAGACTAGAGATCATTAATACTATAGCCGCTCTACGGGGAGTAATCAAATTTCATAATAGCTCAGGCTGCATCAAGGGTTAATCACACTAGGCCTACATGTACAGTGCGAGTGTATTGTTTTCACAGATACCCAATTTTGCTCCAGGATTGAATTAAGCAAAATGTTTGCTCAGGATGGAAGTTCAAAATGTAAACGGGAGACGTGGTCGAATTTTCGACTGTAAGTAATGGAGGATATGGCATGCCCTGCCATGAAAGCGCCTCAGTCAACAAAGTTGATGGTTGTGTTTCTATGATGCTGAAAGCATATTTGGCGTCGACTGTTTTACGTTACTGATCAGAGAGAGAGCCCAGGATGAAGTCTCGGGTGCACTTGGATGCAATCATAAATGAAATAATTTGTTTTTCAAGACTTGGTTTTCAGGTAGGAATATCTGTGTCCGGTCCTAATACATGGACGAACCGCAGGGGGCAGTGTTACTGCTCTTCGACTGCAAAGCTTGTGGAATGTAGGGAAGACTTATCGACGCTATTTGGTCTGGCTGTATATTCGGAAAATAGAAAGACTAAAAAACCAGCAGGTGCCATGAAGAACTCAACCAACGACGAAAACAAAAATCACTTCTTTCAACACGATCTTCAGAGGAGAGAGCTTCAGCAAATCTGCCGTCCTCACCAAGCGATGACAATGGTTACCTCATCTCCGAACAGTTCCATGTCTTCCACAACTCGGTCCTCTTCATCTGACCTTTTATGGATTGGGTGTAAGAATAGACCCACCGCGTGACTCTACGTGATTCGTAGAAGGCAAATAAACAGGGAAATCGATAATGAATAGCTCTTACTCTAGGCATCTCCAGGGATTGTCGTAGTCAATAGTATTGCTCACCACACACAACCTGATAAGCCTTAAAGCGTCATTCATTCGTTCGTTCATTCATCGACATCTCTCTCTATCTTCAAGCATACTCTCTTATGCTACTTACTGTGCTCTCCTCCCCCTCCCCCATCGCCTCGCCTCGTCTCTGTCTCCCCCACCCCCGTTTCGCTTCCCACCCTACTCTCTGCGCTCCGTTATCGCTTCCTGGGGGTGTTTGCGGGCATGTAATTACCATTTTATGACACATACGACACAATCCGCCATCGCCACTCCAGCAGGGTGGACCAACCGCAGCGATGCTATCAGTTGCAGTGGCTGGAAGTCGGTAAAACATCGTTCCAGGCGATACGAGTTGGATGAAGAGGTTGAATTGGGGAGGAAGTGGAGTGTGTGTGTGTGTGTGTGTGTGTGTGTGTGTGTGTGTGTGTGTGTGTGTGTGTGTGTGTGTGTGTGTGTGTGTGTGTGTGTTTGTGTGTTTGTGTGTGTGTGTGTATGTGTGTGTGTGTAATGTGTAAGTGCATGCGTTTGTGTGAATGTGCATGCGTTCTCACGTATGCTCTAACCGTGCATTCGCGCACGTGTATGTATGGAACTGTGCATGTAACAAGGATGGATGCGTGTGCACAGGTTCATAATTATGTACGTGCGCGCGGGTGTGAAGTATCCAACAAGCATCTCTACTCCTTGTCATACTGATATCCTCTCCATTACATCATCCATCCCTACCCCACTCGTTTCGCAAACTTCACGCCCGCATCCCTACCCCCATGCCCTACCTCCTGAAAACAGGTCTGCCTGTCCCCTCCCTCACTCTCGACTTGTCCCCACCCCACAGCGAGTGGTCCCCATCCCCACCTCTCTTCCTGGCCAGTCACCCCTGACGGAATGCCCTTGGGGATGAGCTAATATGTGCCGTGGGTCCGTGGCACGAGAGCGCCCATTGAGCTAGAAGTCGGTGTAGGAGCAAGATGAAGTGTCGAGATAGGGCTTTAATGGGCCCAAGTCACTCAGCGTTGGAAGGGCCGCCTCACACGGATGCTTGTGTCGTGACTATCGCACGGGCAATGCATTCCTGATCGATGACGGTGGTCCGTCTGTATCTAGGGACATCCTTGAATGGAGCGGCCTGTTGGTGATGCACACCTCTCGTTCGAATTTCATTAACGTGACACCACGACCGTACCTCCTCGACCCCCCACCCAATCTCAAATTTCGACTTCCCGAACGGCTCATGTTACTTATAAAAAATTAGATGATGGGATGGACGTAAAACGAATAATGATTATTCAGTCAAAACTAGTGTCTTGTTACATAGCACACGTCTAGTTGCAGAGAGGCACTGACCATGGAGCATGACATGGGGTGTCGACCTTACATGGTGGTGATGATGATGATGGCTGGGTCCTCGGATCCGAGGATCACTAAGGAGGAAGTCTCTGGCGACATGTCCTCTAGTGACAGTGTAGGCCAAACTTTGAGCGACACACTGGCGCACGTTGGGCATGGGACTCCCTGGGTAGGGGAATTCTCGGCAGCCGATGTTTTCCTCCGTCTGGGCCTGTCCTCTGCGGCCTCTCTTCCTGCTGCCTGCTTCGAAGGCGCCAGCGCCTTGGTTTGCCAGTGCCCTCAGGTTGTCCTTGTCTTTGGCAACGCTTTCCCAGTCTTCCTCTGGGAGACCAGCCGCACGGAGCTGGCGCTTCAGTTGATCTTTGACGCGCTTTCGTGGGGCTCCTCTGTCACGTGTGCCCAGGCCTAGGTCTCCACAGAACACAGCTTTGGGCTCTCGCGTGTCCTCCATGCGTGTCAGGCGTCCTGCCCAGCGGAGCTGTCTGGTCAGAAGCATGGCCTAAATGCTGAGAATGTTGGCTCGCTCCAAGTCTTCGTTGTTTGACACGTAATTTGACACCGTACATGGAGTGCGACATTTACTATACATGTAGATGCATGGGTCAGGCATCAGTTACAATAAGAAAATTACTTTGACAGGTTACGAATCGGTAACTTCTCAGAGAGAACAGTTGTACTAAATTACATGAATAGCATGACTAAATAAAACAAGGGTGACAACTTGGACGAAGTGCAACATTACTACGTTACGGTACGTAAGTTTTCAGTCAGAGCGTCGATGTCATTGTACGTCACTACTGCACTCAAAGAACAACTGTTACAATGTGGATCAAAAGCATTGCATAAACGGCAATGTAAACATAATGTATTGACAGAGCTATTGATCTCATATTATGAAGCCAAACTTACCAAGTTCATGGATGTCTTCACCCATGTCACATATGCAATTATACGACAGCGGTCTATCAACGATTTCATGGGCACTTAGGAAACTGTTCTGACAAAGTGCGTGAATATTCCCTGGAATGTCATGCAGTTGAAAAAAAGGAAACACAGTGTATGAACGACTCCATGGGTATGTATATGGATTTGTGTTGACAAAGCACGAGCATGTTTTTAACATGTCACATATACAGCGAAACTAACGCAGTCTTTCAATGACACACGTGGTGCTGTGCTGACCAATGCCCACTATTGTGTTCTTGCATAAAACACCACAAACGTAGTCTGTCAAACCTCACGGACACATGAAGCTGGAGAACGAAGAACATGTGTCCTCAGTGACGTCTCATACAATAACGCAAGCACAGACCATCACAGACCCCCATGGACACACGGAGCTGTGCCGACAAAGTATATGAAGTATGTGGCTGTCTTCAGACAGCAGACAGCACTGCCAACAATGCCTCACTGCATGGGCTCTATGACAAAGCCGTGATTAATATTGCCGGGCCAGTGGATCAGCTAGAGTTTATCTGGCGTCTGCCTTGATAGAGACTGCGTGGAGAACAAGGAATGGTTAGTCTCATTCACATAGTAGGCTTAACTCGACAAGAGCGGAACACATACTTCTTAGTTCGAGTTGGTCCAAAGTCAATAAATCGCCTGGCTAAAAAAAGAATCTCCCGTTGTTTTGTTATTTGGGTCGAGTGAGAATAGAGGAACGTTGAAACTAGATTGATGAATACTGGGACTTATTGCTTTGCCTTCATTTTATTATCATACGCTAGTCAAAGTAATATGTAAAATTTGGAATGGAATCATATCGCACAGATGGGGAAAGTAGACTCGATTCAAGCAACGGATATCATCGTCCACGGCATCAGCGAATGGAGAAAACTTGTATCAGCCCCACACTGCACCCACTCAGACACGCGCGCATGAGCGTACAGGCGCAAATGTTTATGCCCAAGCCACGCAGTTGTACGCTCAGGAACAAACACACAGCGCTTGCAACAACGCGTGCACTCGCGAAGTGTTAAGCTTGACGAGATAAGAAAGATGTTGTGCCGTAATAATATGTGGTTTAATTAATTTTTACTCCACGATCAATCAGTGTCGCAGACGATGTGCTACGATTTGAAGGAATTTCTGGATTGATTTTAGGTCCATATCCAACCCACCACCACCTACCCCGCCTTCCATCCCAACCCCGCCCCCACAAACCACACTTTAACTTGACAATATGAGCAATGTTTCGTGATGAAATGGGTCAGAAAAGAAGATTCCTCGTGGGAACTTTTGAATATTCTTCTGGTTTATTCAACTAGCTTCTCGAAATTCTGCATTATATATTTTTCATCCTTTTGCAGTCCTCTTCCATTCATCATGCCATGTTTTCATCACTTCAGTATTGTCTGTTTTATGTATTCCTCTACCACATCATTTCCTCGCTTCCGCTCAGTCACTCTCATTAGCTAGTCTTCTGCAAAACATCAAATGTCTTATCATTTCTTCATTCTTAATTTCACTCTATCCTCCTTTCATTCATCAGTTCTTCGTCTATCCTTTCTGTCATGCGTGTACACCCATCTCTTATCTCCCTTCCTTCTCTCTCTGCTGCAGGAAGCAAGGAGGCGGCCTTCATCTATGCCATTACGTCAGCCGGAGTGACGTACGCCATTACGCAATCCTGCAGCCTGGGCAACCTGTCCAACTGTGGGTGCGACAAGGACAAGGTGGACGGACGACTGGCATCCGAGGGATGGCGGTGGGGAGGATGCTCGGCCGACATCCGCTACGGGCTCAAGTTGGCACGCAAGTTCATGGATGCCAGGGAGATCGCAGAGAACGCCCGATCCTACATGAACCTCCATAACAACAGAGCTGGCCGTAAGGTGAGTGTCACAGAGGGGAATTCTAAGGAGTCGTTGTCGATCGCGATGTGTACGTCGTGGTGGTTATGGTGGCCGTCGTCGTTGTTGTCAGTGTTATTTACGTCATCGTGTTGTTGTGATGTTGTTGTCTTTGTCATTACTGTTGATTCTATTTCTGATATTAGTATATCATGTGGTGGTGTTGTGAGATTTGATTTTTATTGTATTAGTAATGTGCTCTATGCCCTTTATTGTATCTGTTGCAGCCTCTTTCTTCTGTCGTTCCACTTCCTTCTGTTGAACCTATTTATGTGGTTTCTCCTCCTCCTCCTCCTCCTCCTCCTCCTCCTCCTCCTCCTCCTCCTCCTCCTCCTCCTCCTCCTCCTCCTCCTCCTCCTCTCCCCCTCCCCCTCTCCCCTCCTCCTCCTCCTCCTCCTCCTCCTCCTCCTCCTCCTCCTCCTCCTCCTCCTCCTCGTCCTTCTCCTCCTCCTTCTCCTCCACCTCCACCACCATAGTGCTTCGTCCTCCTGCTGCTGTCTGTGTCCTCATGTCTTTCAACAGACCAGAATATGTTTCTTACGTAATTTAAGTGTATAACTCGTGCTTGGAAGGATATCACGTCAAGAGAGATGTTGTAAGCTACAGACTTTTCACAAGGCCTTCGACGTCAACGCTGTGTTGGACACCCGACAAGACAGCGGCAGGGAGACGAATCAGACCGGGACCTACGAGGCAGAGGGAGACGGATTAATCTAATGGAGGCGATTACACCGTGGGTCACTTCTCAGTTCACACCACACAAGCTGCCTTGCTTGGCTTTCCACGGCATCTCACCAGAGATGCGATGGAGGCCGATAAAGTAGACAGAGCCACTAAAGCTGTCGGACTCCAATGTTCCAAGTGGAAAAGACCTCCCGAGTCAGTCCATTTGCAGGTGTATAAAAATGTCGCCCTCCGCAAGGTGATATTGACGTACAGGAGCATCTCCGCCGGCTCTCCCACGACGCGAATGAAGCCGCATTCACATTGAGTTCTCGCCAGCCTGAAACATCAGTCCGCAGTTTGACTGCCTTCATGTGCGTGGAGGTCGCTCGCCGCCTTGCAGTGGTGTCATGCAGCAGCGTTTTCCCCATTCCACAACCTTCTTCCCCTCCCGTGGTCTCCCATCCTCCTCTGCTGCCCTGTGGATGAGGGCTCTGCAAATTGCGCCAGAGAGTTGTCGTGAACATTGAAGGAGCTGGTACCCAGGCTGTGACTACGGGGTGGTGTGCTTGAAGACCTTAACTATCCACGACTCTTAAATTGTTATCAACTATTTCAGACACTGACCCGTTGACTAACTGAACTGAATAGCTAGGTAACTGACCAACAGTCTGATTGACAGAACGTCAGTGAACGATACGAGGAATAGACCGCCCAAGGGACTACACCATTCAGTTGCTCATTCACGTATTCGCGCACGTCTACTTACTCACTAGTTCACGAGCATAAGTCCTGCCGACAGATCGTGGCAACAGTAGTCCGCGTTGTGGGGATTTTTTAAGATAAGAAGTCTTCTCTTCTTTGTTTGATTTGTTTATGACCCGAGCATCTAAATGGACGCGCAGAACAACTGGATATTGACACAACACACTGTCAGTCTTCCCATTGAAAAGGGATGACACGACTTTTGAAGGAATCTAGAAGCACAAGTTTGCAACAGACGAGTAAGTTGCGCTGACGATTCCGTAGATTATCCTAACGCGTGGAATTCCAAAGAAAGTGTTCTTACGCTCGTCATAAAATAATAAAATAACGCAAAGATTATCAGAGGTCGTTCAATGTGCAAGCCTTCTGTTCATGCTCATTGAGCTCTTTTTTACAGGTGGAGGTGGGGGAGGGGGAGGAGGCCGGGGTGTGTGTGTATATTTCTCAACGCTATAGATTCAAAGACCAAAGACTGGTTCGACGAGAACAATGACGAAATCCAAAAATACTAGCAAGAAAGAGATCTTCACACCAGGCCCACCTTGCCAAGCCATCCTGTCCTATAAAGAAAGCTGCCTTTCGTCAGATATGCAGTCACCTCCAGCGCAAACTGCGCTTGATCCAAAATGAGTGGTGGACCGACCTTGCTGAGAGGACCCAGCAATGTGCAGATACCGGCAACATCAGGGGATTCTATGAAGCCCTCAAATTCAGAGCCCGCTGCTCAGCGCCGACGGTCAGACACTGCTCACCAACAAGATGTCAATCCTGAACCGCTGGTCGGAACATTTCAGGACTCTTTTCAATGCAGATCGCTCTTTCGACGTGCCATCCATCCTCCGTATTCCTCAGCAACCCATCAAGGCTGAATCGGATGAGTTGCCTACCATCGAAGAACTCAAGAAGGCAACGAAACTGAAACCTTGCAAAGCTGCCGGAGTTGACGAAATCCCGCCTGAGATATGGAAGCATGGCGGTCCAGCTCTATTAGAGAGACTGCACAGCTTATTTGTATGTTGCTGGGTACAGGGCAGGCTTGCTCAAGACCTCCGAGATGCAGTCATTATAACCCTGTACAAGAACAAAGGCGAGAAGTCGGACTGCTCTAACTACCGGAGGATCACCCTGCTCTCCATCGCCGAAAAGATCCTCACGAGAATCCTGTTGAACAGACTGGCCCCCACCATCGCCCACGACCATCTCCCAGAGAGCCAATATGGATTTAAGGCCAACAGGAGCACCACGGACATGGTGTTTGTCCTCCGCCAGCTCCAAGAGAAGTGCCGTGAACAAAACAAAGGCCTCTACATCACCTTTGTAGATCTAACTAAGGCCTTTGACACCGTGAACAGGCAGGGAATGTGGCTTATTCTTGAACGGCTCGGCTGCCCCCCAAAGTTCCTCAACATCATCATGCAGCTTCATAAGGACCAGCACGGACAAGTCAGACTGAACAGTGACCTGTCAGAGCCCTTCCCCATTGTCAATGGCGTGAAGCAGGGTTGTGTCCTGGCACCGACCCTCTTCTCCATCTACTTCAGCATGGTGCTCAATCAGGCAATGGATGCCCTTGATGATGGGGACGCCGTGTATGTCAGATACAGGCCAGATGGCAACCTGTTTGACCTCAGGCGCCTGAGAGCCCGCACAAAGACTACAAACCAGGCGATCAGAGACCTCCTCTTCGCAGACGATGCCGCCTTCGTCGCACACTCTGAGAGAGCCTTGCAACAAGTCACATCCTGCTTCGCAGAGGCTGCCCAGCTCTTCAAACTGGAAGTCAGCCTAGAGAAGACGGAGGTTCTCTACTTTGGGGAGACCGAACTACGCTGTCAGCCAGTTCACATACCTGGGCTGCACCATCACGGCAGATGCCAGATAGACAAGGAAGTTGGCAGCAGACTAGCCAAGGCCAGCAGAGCCATTGGCAGGTTGTATAAGAGAGTGTGGAGCAACAAACACCTCAGAAAGGACACAAAAATCAGTGTATACAGAGCGGTTGTCCTTACCACACTCCTGTATGGCTCAGAATCCTGGGTCCTGTACCACGGACACCTGATGCTCTTGGAACGCTTCCACCAACGCTGTATTTGTACGATCCTGGAGATACACTGGAGCAACTACATCACAAATGTGGAAGTTTTGGAACGGTCTAAACTCACCAGCATAGAGACCATGCTTTTGAGATTTCAGCTGCGCTGGGCAGACCATGTTTCCAGAATGGAAAACCACCGTCTGCCCAAGGTAGCACTATTTCGTGAGCTTTCCACTGGTCGACGTGACAAAGGGGGCCCGAAAAAAACATACAAAGACTCTCTCAAGAAAGCCCTCATCTCCTGCAACATCGACCCCCGACAGCGGACCTCCGTCGCTGCTGACAGAGATGCCTGGCGCCACACCATCAATAAAGCCACGGCAGTGTTGGAGAGCTCCGCAGGAACACACTAATGGAGAAGCGCCAGAGGAGAAAAAACCGAGAGGGCGTCATGCTAGACTCTGGCCATATCTTCCCTTGAGTCCCGCATCGGCCTCTACAGCCACCAACGTGTCTGCGGTGGATGTGAACAACAGCATCGACTCATCTTCGTTCGCGAGGCAACGCCATAGCTATAGAGATTCATCTCTTTAATCCGCTTCGTGGTCTTCTGTCTTTCTTTCTTTCTTCATCAAAATGTCTCAACATCGTTAGATGTCCTTCCCATGTCATCCATACCCTCGATGGCGAAAAATTATTTCGAGCACTTTTCCTTTCACCCACCCTTCTCCATCTGACTGCAAATATTAGACTCTCGTTATCGTCGTTGAGAGGCGAGTGTCGGCGCGAGACAGCTCGCCAATTTGCAACCGCTCGAGGGCGACTGCAGAGTAACCTCTCAGGCAGCGACTGATGTCAAGCACCCGAGATCCTCCAGCCTCGTAGGAGGGCGACAGCTACCAGACCACTTGAGCCCGTGCAGAGTTAATCAGGCAACCCACCCGATCTCCGCCCCTCCGCCATTTCGCCGACTGCCCCGGGTTATGTCTTTGAAAGAGCGAGGGTGGGAATGGGTGTCGCTGATGCCCGACCCCCAGGGGCTGAAGGAAGAGGGAACCCCAGACGGCTTCTCTGGCCGCCTGTCATCAGCAGTTGCCCCCCAATAAGCCTGATTAGTGCGAACACGAAGGAAAGCGACACGCTCTGCCCCACTGCCTCCACCCGCCCCTGGCCAACCTCCGCCTGAGAAAGGTGAGGGCAACAAGCGCGGAGCGAGAAAATGCGTCGATGGCACAACTGTGCACAAGGAGATTAAAGCGGACGCTGCGGCTGTTTGACATTGTGATATGATTTGCTCTTACTCTAAACTAGACTAGTGATTTTCGTGCTTAAATGGCCTTACGTAGCCTACAAAGGCTGATAGGCCTTAACACACCATCCATCCAGCCTACTATAGCAATTTGAATGTAGGCGTCGGTTCATGAGTCATTCAGTCTGTATGACAGTGTAAATGACTTTTTAATGTTAGTCACACTGCTGGCTGCGTATCTTTGAGCCCGCAGTTTCCTCACTTGATTTTTAGTACTAACAAGGTTGACGTCTACATTTTCTCCTAATCTTCGAATAGATCTTCTCTCTTTATGTTGCGTTTTTCTCAGGGGCGTTCTATATATTATCTTTGGCGTTCTATGCTTGGCTAAATTCCTTCTTTCCGTATCTGACCCCTGCTCATCTTCTAAACTTGACGTTTCAGGATCCTCAGTTGCTCAGTGTTCAGAGCACTTGGAAGCTAACCGATAGGTCGAGTGTGCGATTCTCGCTGTC
>JAWQFJ010009674.1:0-2500 GCA_034096865.1 Theodoxus fluviatilis | reverse complement strand
CTGTAGTCTGCCGTGTAGGTTCGGACTGCGGTCTCACTTTTGGCACCATTGACGTCTACGTCGAAAATCGACATACAGGTAATGCTCTGTGTGAGTGTGTGTGTGTGTGTGTGTGTGTGTGTGTGTGTGTGTGTGTGTGTGTGTGTGTGTGTGTGTGTGTGTGCGCGCGCTTGAGTGAGTGTGTTGAGAGAGAAAAGAAATAGAGAGGGAAGGAGGAAGCGGGAGGGTGGAGGGTGGTAGAAAAGAGACAGCGCACATGCTTGCTTGCGTGCCTGTGTGCGTGAGAGTGAAGACTGAGAAATGGAAGTTGGAAAAGATCATAAGAAGGAAGTAAGATGGTTTACCCACCTGCTAGACATTATCCCCCCCCTCCATCCCTCACCCCCTCCCGCCCTCCCCCTCCCTCTTCTCTCTACTCAACCTACCACTTCCCCTTTCCCAGCCCCAACCCATCTCCTGGTCCTTAACACACACACCCCACCCCGCAACTCTCACACACACACACACACACACACACGCATACACACACACACACACGTACACACACACACACATACACGTACACACACACACATACACGTACACACACACACACACACGTACACACACACACACACACACACACGTACACACACACACACACACACACACACACACACACACACCCCATTCCTACCATTCGATCATGGCTGTCTCAGGTAGAGCAGCACGCACCTCTGCAACCAGCATCGCACAACTTTGTCTCCTTGCGTGTCACGAAGAATACCAGCATATAGCATGGCAGACCAGAATGACGTGCAAAGTATCCCTGCCCTACCGCGTCCCTTCCCTCAGATCACCTCAACCACCCCCAACTCCCCTCTCTACCCCACCACAACCCCTCTCTCCTCTTTCTACTCCTCACCTACTCAACCTTCACAGCGGTCAGAGACGGGATGGAGAGGTAGGAGGAGAGGGGGGGGGGGGGGGGAGAAGGGAGAGGGGGGTGACGGGCTTGATAGAAGAGGGCTATTGACGTGAGAACGATGATTCACTTCCATCATTTCGATTTCAGACTATAGTGATGAGCTCTTTCACGTTTTGAGGAAGACTCGCATAGTCGAGGGAGAGAAGACAAAGTTATGTTCATCCGCGTAGAAGAGGAGGCTCTCAATGGATGCACGAAAAATCGAATGATAGTGAAAGGACTCTTGGATGAATCAGTGCACGCTCTTCCCATCAAAGCAGCTTCGTCCGAAAGGTTCGCATTTCACTCTTCGAAGACAGAAAAACTGTCATGGCCGCAGACGAGGTCAAAGAAACAAGGTCGCAGCCGTCAAGTTGGCGACAGAGAGAGGCTTGGATTGGTCGTCATGGCAACTGGCCAGCGACAACCGGGAAACCTCCTTTCCCCCATGGACCACCTCGTTCGTCTGACCTCGTCCAGTGCATGTCTGGAGAGAAAGAGAGAGAGAGAGAGAGAGAGAGAGAGAGAGAGAGAGAGAGAGAGAGAAGGGTGCGTGTGTTTATGAATAGGAATACACGATGCATGTTAAAAAAGAAATTTTATGCGACCGATATTTTGTTTTGTACTTTTGATAAGTTAATAAATTTAATTCTTATTGATTGATGAATTAATGATACACTTGAATCACTGCAAAAGATCAAAGAAAACTTTAGCTACCCACTGTTGTTGCTGTTTTTTCCCCAAGACTATGAGGGTTTTTTCTCTCCTTTACTTGAAAACAGTTAAGCCGACACCGAAGTGTAAATGAAACATTTTTTTACAGTAATACGAGAAACACAAAGTACTTACTTTTTTATTTTGCAGTTAGAACAAAACTCCCAGGAACAACATTGACGAAATTTTGTTCGTGAACTATGTTGAAAACAAACGTATGGCTTTCGGGTAAAAAAGGGAAAAAAGTCACTGTCAATGAAATTAAATTTTTTACACAGAACAATATTTCCTAGACGAAATTCATGACCACCCTCATGGTGCCAACTTACTTATCCTACGTTGGGGGCTGCGTGTGACGTCACGCCGCCTGTGTGGTCGTCACAGCGACGTAGAGACTGCCACGTCACATCCGCCAGGGAGACGACCGCGGTTCTCCCGGCTTCCATTACCGCGGCTCTCTGGGCGGCGGAGAATTGAGATATCATTTTTATTTACTCTGGACTGGACACTGAGACGTAGCGGGGCCGCGTGTACAGAGAGGAAGATCGTGTTGATGATATGAGACGAGGGTGTCAGTCTGGCAGAAAATGCGACGAGGAAGGAGACGGACGTCTTCTTTTTTACGGGGAGAAAGGGCGAGCAATGTTGTTAGACATGAGGTGAAAGACACACAAATATGAGATGGGGAGTGACGGGAGGTCAGAAAAGAATGGCGGGAGGGCTTGGGTTGAGAGGAGAGATCCAAGCTGAGAAGAGAGAAGAGGTGTATGAGTTGACGACCGTGCGTCCGGAAGTGGCAGACATAATGAGAGAGAGAGAGAGAGAGAGAGAGAGAGAGAG